>JAPXFY010003208.1:0-15000 GCA_030674185.1 Monoplex corrugatus
CAGTTGTTCTGGGTAAAAAAAAGAAGAACAGTTTGTTGCAACAAGGAACAAAAAGATCAAATGTGGGCTCCTCTCCACAGGTGACGATAACATATCACACGCAGTGTTGAACATGGGCGGTTAGCTGTCAATGTACCAGCAGTAATATCTTGCAGCAGGGAAAAAACCCAAATGTGGGCGTCTGACCATTGTTAAAGATGACATCACACGCAATGTTGAACATCAGAAGTTATTTGTCAGTGTACCAACAGTAATGTCTTGCAGCAGGGAAAAACCCAAGTGTGGGCGTCTGACCACGGTGAAGATGACAGATTACACATTGTTGAACATATGTGGTAAGCTGTCAATGTACCAGCAATAACGTGATGCAGCAGAAACACAAAAAACAAAGAAACAAACCTAAATGTCCGCGTCTGACAACTGGTGAAGATGACATATCACACGTAGTGTTGAACATTGGTGGTTGGCTGTCAATGTACCAGCAGTAACGTGGTACAGGGAAAACAAAACATGTGGGCGTCTGACCATAGTAAAAGATGACATATCACACGCATTGTTGAACATCAGTAGTTACATGTCAAAGTACCAACAGTAACGTGGTGCAGGAACAAAAACAACAGATGTGGGCGTCTGACCATCTGAGCATTGTAAAAGATGAGATACTATATGCAGTGTGCAGCAGAAACACAAACAAACAAACAAACAAACAAACAAAACAAACAAACAAAGAAACAAACCTAAATGTCAGCGTCTGACAACTGGTGAAGATGACATATCACACACAGTGTTGAACACTGGTGGTTAGATGTCAATGTACCAGAAGTAACATGTTGCAGCAGGAAAAAAATCTAAATGTGGCTCTCGACCATTGTTAAAGATGACATATCACACGCAGTGTTGAACATCAGAAGTTAGAAGTCAATGTACCAGCAGTAATGTCTTGCAGCAGGAAAAAACCCAAGTGTGGGCGTCTGACCACGGTGAAGATGACAGATTACACACATTGTTGAACATATGTGGTTAGCTATCAATGTACCAGCAGTAACATGGTGCAGGGGGAAAAAAAAACGACAAATGTGGGCGTCTGATAATTGTTAAAGATGACATATCATATGTGACCTCCCACCACGAAATCAGTCTTAACTAGCATTTTGGGCATTTTGAGATATACATATCACTGGAAAATGTACATTCTGCTGATTATTTTGGTACTTGAATAAAGCTTGTACTCAAAAAAATGTAGAAGTTATGTATGTTTAAAGTCATTAAGTTGTATGACGGCCATTTTGAGAAAACGGCCTCTAAAGTTTTGTGTGCTCTCCTACACATTTTCATTACATTTTTTTTATTTAGTGGCTTTGACCCAGTTTGTTTCTATTTTTCGCTGTCATTATCTGAAGGTGCGCCAAAGAGCTTTCTGTCAATATATTACATGTGCGGGTACTGTACAGGTTACAGTTCATAATAAGAGACAAAAATAAGTACTTTTGGTAGATATTGCGTTCTTTCTGCTGTGATCAGTGCATTAAAATTCCATTTTAAATTGATTAATAAGAATTTTTCAAGAAAAAAAATTCTGTGGGGGATAGATTATAGTCTACAGAAATCAATTTTGAGAAAAATTCAAAACACCCCAGATAGACCCTCAGTCATCTTTTCAGCTCCTAGTGCTGTTCGACTGACTGCGAGTTGAGACTGATTTCGTGGTGGGAGGTCACATATGCAGTGTTGAACATTGGTGGTTAGATGTCAATGTACCAGCAGTAGTGTCCTGCAGCAGGAAAAACGAACTGCAAGTGTGGGCGTCTGACGATTGCTAAAGATGACATATCACACGCAGTGTTGAACATAGGTGGTTAGCTGTCAATGTGCCAGCGGTAACGTGGTTGGTACAGCAGGGAAAAAACCCCACAAATATGGGCGCCTGACCATTGTTAAAAAAGAGATATCATATGCAGTGATAACATCGTGGTTAGATAATACCAAAGGAAATAAGAGGGAAGCAGGGAGAATTTTAAATATCAACTAAGTAACATAACTCTTGAGAGTCACGGAGTTATCTCCCATGTAGAATTTCTCAAACCCAACACAGTTTGCACTACTATGTTGGGTTTGAGAAATTCTACATGGGAGATAACTCCGTGACTCTCAAGAGTTATGTTACTTAGTTGATCGTGGTTAGATGTCAATGTACCAGCAGTGGAGATACTGTGGATGCAAAATCAAGATTTTGTGCTGGGTTTTGTGCTGGGTCTCTTGCTGTTTAGGAACCACTGCAGATGTCTGTTTCGTTTTTAAGAAGTTAGGGGGTCTCCTTTCCTGTGATGCAATCGTTACCTTGCAAGACATTTTTTTTCCTATGTCTGTCTTCCAGATCATTCACCTGTATTTTCTCCAAATTCTCTCCATAGCTCCCAAAGACGGAATATGAGTGCCTGTAAGGTGGGTTAAAAAACGGTCATGCATACAAAATTCCGCTCTGTTTCGTATGTAGGTAGGTTTGTAAGTATTTTCAGCTTAGGCAGGAAATGCTTCCAGGAGCATTAGCCTGTGTAAGAAGAAGAAGAAGAAAAAGAAGAAGCAGAAGAAGAAGAAGAAGAAGAAGAAGACAACACAAGAAGAAGAAAAAGACAAAGAAGAAGAAGAAGAAAAAAAAAAAAAGAAGAAGAAAAACAAGAAAGCAGAAGAGGAAGAAAAAGACAAAGAAGAAGAAGAAGAAGAAGAAGTCAAAGAAGAAGAAGAAGAAGAAGAAGAAGAAGAAGAAAAAGAAGAAGAAGAAGAAGAAGAAGAAGAAGAAGAAGAAGAAGAAGAAGAAGAAGAGAAGGAAGAAGAAGAAGAAGAAGAAGAAAAGAAGAAGAAGAAGAAGAAGAGAAGAAGAAGACGAAGAAGAAGAAGAAGAAGAAGAAGAAGAAGAAGAAGAAGAAGAAGAAGAAGAAGAAGAAGAAGAAGAAGAAGAAGAAGAAGAAGAAGAAGAAGAAGAAGAAGAAGAAGAAGCTGTCAATGTTCTATACTGATTTTTTAAAATATTTCTTTCAAATCATCAAACACAGTTCCAGACAGATACCATGCAGCAGTATTATTAACACACGCTTCCTTTCTAAAAGCTGAAGACAGACCAATCTTCAGGAATAATGCCGGAAACTAGAGTTGTGGCTAGACAAAAAAATGGAAGGTAATTATGACGGGGCAAAGAAGCACGTGCAGTTCGGTGGCATGACCCACTTTCCCAGTCCAGCCAGAAGAATTAAATGCGAGGAATAGTAGGAGAGACCGTGAGTTATGGCTTTTTGAACATGCACATTTGTATGCCTGTCCTTCCGTCCAGACTAAGTGGAATCTATAGTCCATTAACCCTTTGAATCTCGCACCCTGTCCACCCAGAATCCTGCATTGTCAACTGTGCCAGCAAAACAAACAAAAAAAAACTTAACCCTTTGATTCCCACACCCTGTCTGCCCCCAGCATCCTGCATTGTCATCAATGATAGCAAAGCAAAAAACTTAACCCTTTGACTCTAGCACCATGTCCACCAAGCACCCTGCATTGCCAACAACGCCAGCAAAAGCAAAAATTTAACCCCTTGATTCCCACACCCTGTCGCCCAGCATCCTGCATTGTCAACAGTGCCAGCAAAGCAAAAACTTAACCCTTTGATTCCCACACCCTCATCGTCAATCATGCTAGCAAAGCAAAATAACTTAACCCTTTGATTCCCACACCCTGTCTGCCCAGCATCCTGCATTGAAAACCACGCCAGCAAAGCAAAAACTTAACCCTTTGATTCCCACACCATGTCCATCCAGTATCTTGCATTGTCAACCGTGCTAACAAAGCAAAAAACTTAACCCTTAGATTCCCACACCCTGTCCGCTCAGCATACTGCGTTGTGAACCATGCTGGCAAAGCAAAAACTTAACCCTTTGATTCCCACACCATGTCCACTTGCTTCGTGCATTGTCAACCATGCCAGCAAAGCAAAAAACTTAACCCTTTGACTCCTACATTCTGTCTGCCCAGCATCCTGCATTGTCAATCATGCTAGCAAAGCAAAAATGTAACCCTTAGATTCCCACACCCTTTCCGCTCAGCATACTGCGTTGTGAACCATGCTGGCAAAGCAAAAACTTAACCCTTTGATTCCCACACCATGTCCACTTGCTTCGTGCATTGTCAACCATACCAGCAAAGCAAAAAAAAAAAAGCTAACCCTTTGACTCTCTCCCCCTGTCCACCCAGCATCCTGCATTGTCAACCATGCCAGTAAAAAAAAACTTAACCCTTTGATTCCCACACCCTGCTCACCCAGAATCCTGCAATGTCAATCATGCCAGCTAAGCAAAATGTTGATAATAATAATAATAATTAATAATAATAATAATATTAATAATAATAATAATTATAATAATAATAATTAATAATAATATTAATTACAATATTTATATAGCGCAAAATCTTGATAAAATCAAATCTAAGCGCTGAAGCAGACACACACGTAAGCACGCACGCACGCACGCACGCACACACACGCACGCACACACACACACACACACACACACACACACACACACACACACACACACCGCATGGCTATAAATGGGGAGAAAGAATAAAAGCAATAAAAGCAAGAATAAAAGCAATGGAAAATTATAGAGAGCATAGCATATACAATTATATATTATAACCATGTGATTCCCTCCGAGCGGAGACAGGCTGCAGAGGGGGGGGGGGGGGGTTGAGTGAGGTTAGGATTTTATGCGGAGGAGAAAAGGTGAGTTTTGAGAGCGGACTTGAAGGAGACAAAAGTAGGTTGCTGACGGACTGAGAGAGGAAGTTTGTTCCAGGAGAGTGGACCAGAAACAGAGAAGGCTCGTGGACCATAGGTATTGAGCTTAGTGCGTGGAAAGCGAAAAGTCAGAGGATCGGAGGCAGAGCGGAGGGTACGTGAGGGAACATAGATCTCAAGTAGGCTTGACAGGTAATCGGGGGCTGCGTTATTGAGGCTTTTGTAGCACATGGTGTCTAGTTTGTACTGTATGCGCTTTGATACAGGGAGCCAGTGAAGTTGTGCCAGGAGAGGAGATATGTGGTCAGCTTTTTTCTTTTTGAGTACAAGGCGTACAGCATTGTTTTGAATGCGCTGTAGGATGTGAATGGTGGAGGCAGGAAGACCAGACAGGAGTGAATTGCAATAGTCAATGCGAGACATTATGAAGGAGAGAACGAGTTTTGCAGTTGTTTCGACAGAGAGATATTTCCTGATCAGCCTTATACGATGGAGATGATAGTAGCAGGATCTGGCAGATTGAGAAACAAAGTTGTTCATGGAGAGGGTAGAGTCAATGCAGACACCAAGGATTTTAGCTGAATCAGAAATTGGGACTGATGTGTTACATAATGGGAGAGAAAGAGGAGGCAGCTGAGAAAGTTTCTGACGGGTGCCAATGAGGATAGCTTCTGTTTTGTCGTCATTAAGCTGAAGTCTATTGTGTGTCATCCAGTTCTTAATGTCCGAGTAACACTCAGTGGTGCGAGTCAACAGGCGCTGTATATTATCAGGTGAGTCACTGTCTTGAAGTTGGGTGTCATCAGCATAGAAGTGGTGTTTTATAGAATGGGAGTTGATGATGGTGGACAGGGGGGAGGTGTAAAGAGTGAACAGAACAGGGCCAAGGACAGATCCTTGTGGAACACCACAGGTCAGGTATGCAGGTTGAGAGTAAGTGCCATTGATGAGAACGGTTTGTTTTCTGTTGGATAGGTATGAAGTGAACCAAGACAGAGCAATGTCAGAGATGCCAAAAGTATGATGAAGTTGACCCTTTGATTCCCACACCCTGCCCACCTAGCACCCTGCGTTGTTAACCATACTAGCAAAGCAAGTATTTAACCCTTTGACTCCCTCACCCTATCCACCAGCTTCCTGGAGGATACAGTGAGGGAGTCAAAGGGTTTTATTTTGCTTTTGCTAGCATGGTTGGCAGTGCAGGATGCCGGTGGACGGGGTGCAGGAGTCAAAGGGTTAAAATAGGCAGTGAACGGTCCGCTTGTTATGTTGTAGGCTGGAACTGAACTCTAGACAAGACATCTTAACCCTTTGACTCCTGCGCGATGTCCACCAGCATCCTGCATTGTCAACCATGCTAGAAAAGCAAAATCTTAACCCTTTGATTCCCTCACCCTATCCACCACTTCCTGCAGGAAGCTGGTGGATAGGATAAGGGAGTCAAAGAGTTAAGTTCAGGAAGTTGATGGATAGGGTGAGGGAGTCAAAGGGTTAATTTGTTGCAGTTGGTGGATAAGATGCGGGCGTCAAAGGGTTAATGACAGAGCTATTACACACGTGCAGCTAGTTTCCTGCACCTTTCCCATCCTTTTCCCCACCTCCCCATCCGCATCCACAATTTGCAATCGATTATCCTTTGGTCACCAGATTGCCGCCACTGGGGTTTCTATTTTCGAAGACAATTTTGAGAAGTGCAACGTCCAAAGGAGGTCAAAGACCTCTGAAGACCCGACTGACTGATAGATTATAGTAAAGGAATATATTTCAAAACTGTTACGTTCACAAAAAACAAAACAAAAAATAAATAAAATAAAGAATAAAAGACACACACACACACACACACACACACACACACACACACACACACACACACACACACACACACACACACTCACAAACACATACATATACACATTCACAGATACATTCACATGTACTCACACACACACACACACACACACAACACACACACACACACACATTTATATACACACACACACACACACACACACACACACACACACACACACACACACATACAGGCATAAAGTTTTTGCTTTAGGCAAAATGAGGTTCCATTTCAAATTGGAAATCGTTTCAAAGTGTTAACACGCAGACTGCAAAAGAAACAAACGAGACAATCTTAAAGGAGGCAGACACAAGAATGAAGAAGATTAGGAAAAGAGAAGCAACATTTATAGGACATTTTATAAGGCAAGAGAAATCAGAGCATCTAGTCACAACAGGAAAGTTGGAGGGAAACAAATGAGCACTAGGTAGACCCAGGGAGAAAATACTGGCCGAACTTGCAGAGTGGCTGAGGACAGAGAAGGTTGGAGGTGTGCTTGCAGCAACAAAAGATAGTTTCATATGGAGGGCCATGATCGTCAATGCCACGCAGAAAGGCATATGATGATGGTGATGGTGATGCTGCTGCTGCTGATGGTGATGATGATGGTTTTACGATAATATCACGCAGGCTGACATCAAACTCGTACCACAGTTTTGTGGACAGTGGATTATTTTGAGTGTATCAAGGGAAACATGCTGGACAGCAGGATCAACAGTAGCGTATGTCATCCACTCAGAATGGTCTCGTTTTCACACTAACCATACACTTCAGTTTTAAGCAAAAATATGAACAAGTGTCTGAAACAAGTTGAGGTCATAACAGAGTGGCAGCTTTTAGATAAGAAGATAATTGACTTGTGACCATATGATCTGTTATACAAATATGAAAAGAACAAGAAAACTGTTACACAAATATGAAAAGAACAAGAAAGCTAAATGACCAACTTACCAACCGTGTCAGAGAAGAAAATGGTTCCAAAAATAAAAACAATAGCACGCACCCCTGAAACAACAATAGAAAACAAACAGGAGAAACGAACGGAAATTAAGGGAAGAAAAAGGAAATGGCGAGGAGGTCTGACAGTCAACTAGCATTACAAAATGACCCTGCACTTTTGACTAAAAGATATAACTCAAGCTTCAGTATCAGTTAGCTGGAAACAATCAATCAGTTTATACCAGTAACTTCACGTCGTTGACAAAACGATCAATGAGTTAAATGCAGCAACCTGAGATTGTTCTCAGACAATCGGTCAGTCAACCCCGGTAACCTCAAGTCTTTGCAAAGACAAGTCTGACAGTCCCAGTACTATGAGGTCGTTGCCGAGACAATTTGTCACTTAATCCCAGTAACGTGAGGTCGTTGCCAAGACAACATAACAGTCAATCCCAGTAACCTCAGGTCATTGCCAAGACAACAGAAAACTCAGCCCAATTAACCTGATATTGTCGCCAAGAATACCAGTCATTCAATATCCCAGAAACATCAGATCGTTGCCAAGACAACCAAACTCAAAAACTAAGATCGTTGCCAAGACAACCAATCATTCAATCTCAGTAACTCAGGACAACCAGTCAGTCAATCCAAGTAGCTCAAGTCGTTGCCAAGACAACAAGTCAGTTAATCCTAGTAGATCAGGCTGACTCCACGACAGCCAGTCAGTTAATCCCAGTAAGTCAGTTCGTTGCCAAGACAACCATTCAGTCAATAATAGTAATCACAGATCGTTGCCAAGACAACCAGTCAACCAATCACAGTAATCTCAGGTCGTTGTCAAGACAACCAGTCAATCAATCACTGTAAAATCAGGTCGTTGCACAGACAACCAGTCAATCAATCACTGTAATCTCAGGTCGTTGCACAGACAACCAGTCAACCAATCACAGTAATCTCAGGTCGTTGCACAGACAACCAGTCAATCAATCACAGTAATCTCAGGTCGTTGTCAAGACAACCAGTCAATCAATCACAGTAACCTCAGGTCGTTGTCAAGACAACCAGTCAATCAATCACAGTAATCTCAGGTCGTTGCACAGACAACCAGTCAATCAATCACAGTAATCACAGATCGTTACCAAGACAACCAGTCAATCAATCACACTAATCTCAGGTCGTTGCACAGACAACCAGTCAATCAATCACACTAATCTCAGGTCGTTGCACAGACAATCAGTCAATCAATCCCAGTAACTCAGATCGTTGCAAAGACAACCAGTCAATCAATCCCAGCGACAAAGATCGTTGCCAAGACAACCAGTCAATCCCAGTGACAACAGATCGTTGCCAAGACAACCAGTCAGTCAATCCCAGCATCAACAGATCGTTGCCAAGACAACCAGTCAGTCAATCCCAGCGACAACAGATCGTTGCCAAGACAACCAGTCAGTCAATCCCAGCGACAACAGATCGTTGCCAAGACAACCAGTCAGTCAATCCCAGTAACACAGACTGTTGCCAAGACATCAATCATTATTGTTATTGTGTTCAATGGTAAATTCTGCAATACGTGCATCAGAACTCGTACTTTACTTTTCTGCAAAGAAGATTGAGAAAAGAGAGGTCTAACACTGAGGTTTTGTGTGTTTTTGAAACTTTAGCATGCTAGTGCCCTTTCGACCCCACTGGAATCAACGCTGATTGTTTTAAGGAAGGGTGAAGATGGGTATGATGCTCACAGAACGGTTAACTGTCCCGCAGCACGACAAAATCAGCCGCATCAGAAAACCATTTTAATTTCCGCTGTTTTAAAAGGTGGCAGAGCTTCATGGACGAAGCTTTTGTGTTTTCAGCGTCGGCGTTGGCTCTTATTAACATGGCATTTTTGTTGTTGTTGTTGTTGTTGTTGTTGCTTTGTGGACTGACACGGTTTCCTGTAGGGCAATGCTGGTCAAATTTACATCCTGCTGTCGTGTTTGCCTCTCCCGAATTGTTTGGAAGTACAAACAGACAAGCTTTGCTCTCATTCTGTTTGCCTCATGCAATTCTCATAAAGATTGAGAAGAAAATAAAAACGGAACTGTGTGACGTTTCACTGCTTTTGCATCTCATGCATTCGCACATGGAATAGGAAGGAACAAGCGAACGAATGAACAAAAATGTTGAATATTGTTTTCGTTTGTTTGTTTGTTTGTTTGTTTGTTTTCTATGATATTTTGTGCAGTTGTTCTTTGTCTTCTGTGCTCGCTTCACAAAAGCCAGCCGACCAAAAAGTTTCGCCTGTCTTGTCTTGTCTTGTCTTGTCTTGCCTTGTCTTGTCTTGTCTTGCCTTGTCTTGTCTTGTCTTGCCTTGTCTTGTGTTCTATCTTGCCTTTCCTTGTCTTGCCTTGTCTTGTCTTGCCTTGCTTTACCATGCCTTGTATTGCCTTGCCTGTCTTGTTTTGTCTTGCCTTGCCTGTCTTGCCTTGTCTTGCCTTCTTACATTGCATTGCCTTGTCTTGCCTTGTTTTGTCTTGCCTTGCTTTGCCTTGCCTTCTTACATTGCATTGCCTTGTCTTGCCTTGTATTGTTTTGTCTTGCCTTGCTTTGCCTTGTCTTGTCTTGCATTGTCTTGTCTTGCCTTGTCTTGTTGTGCCTTGTCTTGTCTTGCTTTGCTTGCCTTGCTTTGTCTTGCCTTGATTTGGCTTACCTTGCCTTGCTTTGCCTTGCCTTGCTTTGCCTTGTCTTGCCCTGCCTTGTCTTGTCTTGCCTTGTCTTGATTTGCTTTGCCTTGTCTTGCCTTGCTTTGCCTTGCCTTGCTTTGCCTTGCCTTGCTTTGCCTTGTCTTGCTTTGCCTTGCCTTGCTTTGCCTTGTCTTGCTTTGTCTTGCCTTGCCTTGCCTTGCCTTGTTTTGCCTTGTCTTGTTTTGCCTTGCCTTGCATTGCTTTGCCTTGCCTTGCCTTGCTTTGCCTTGCCTTGCCTTGTCTTGCTTTGTCTTGCCTTGTCTTGCTTTGTCTTGCCTTGCCTTGCCTTGCTTTGCCTTGCCTTGCCTTGCTTTGCCTTGCATTATCTGATCTTGTCTTGTGATGCCTTGATGCAATCATGATAATGACGACGACGACAACGACGACGACGACGATGATGATGATGATGATGGCAGCGATGACAACGACGACGATGGTAATGATGGTGGTGATGATGATGATGAAGACGATAATGATGGTAGTAATGATGATGATCATCATCATTGCATTATAAAAAAAAAATATGCTAGCTTCTGCGGCAATCAAAGTGGTGTAGAAAAAATGGACAAAAAATGTTTCTGTCTATGAAACATACGTTCTGTCCCCTGGCCTACTTGTTGTTGTTGTTACAGCCAAAGAATCCAAACAGAGAGAAAACAAGGAGTGGTGGGTGGGGTGGGTAAAAGTACAGTTTGTTAAGCATTGCACGATCAGACTCGTGTGCAAATTTCCCAGACAAAAATGGAATCCCTGGCACCTTTTTAAAACAGGTCACCACGCACGTGCACCTAGTTCAGTGAACCCATGTTCACACTGTGTCTTTCCCTTCCCCACCCCCCACCCCCACTCTTCCACCTCCTGATCGATCTGATGCGTCTTGTTATCGATTATCCCCTAGCAGTAACATTGACGTCACCGGGGGTTCCCATTTTAGAAAAAAGCAATTTTGAAAGTGCTATAGCTTTTTCGCTCTTTACTATCTTCATGGAGTCATAGTCAAACAAGGCACAACTTTTCCCTCAAATCGCACAATTTTGACTTAAGTGTAAAAAATTACTGTCACATGTGAAGATGTAGATGACTGGTAGTGTCTTGCAGTTTATGCAGATTCTTGAAGATATAGCAGTTGATCATTCTTCTCAGAGACAGAATACACCAGTCCAGGTTAAACGAAAATAATCCTTTATTTGAAGAACGAAGAAAACATAACAGGAACTGCGTAAAACTTCACACATCCGAAGCACCACTCCTAAATTGCAGAATTCTTCTTATTCAGCCCTCAAATCTACACACACAGCAACTCCACGAATATACAGCAACTTCTCTATCTCTGACAGCAGGCTTACATTTCAATCCTTTTATCGCTCTCTCTCTCGACCCACAGTCACGCTTTATTTATACCATCAAGGACAGTTCCACAATATTCTCAGTTTTTCCCTAGATTTTCAGCCAATTATATCCGCATTCTCGAACCTTCCCTTTCTATAATATTCTGTAGTTCTAGCCAGTCATTGTACAGACTACATTTGTTTACGATTTCCGGAACATTCTAGAAAGATCAAAGGTATTCTATGTTTTTCTTGTCATTTTTAGATTGTTCCAAATCATTCTATATATTTCCTTACAACGAAATCAAACTTAAACATATATTTTCAGTGTTAGCATAAACCAAAATAAATATTGTCGATTCATTTTCGAGCGAATCACAAACCAATCTTAAAGAGCAAACAGCGGAGAGTAGCTGAATCGACAGACACATTTTGACACTTCTCTTATCGGCATTCGCACTTTCATATTAATTTTCTCTTTTTTGAAATGTAATAATTACCAAGAATAACCACAGACAGCACGGACATGAAACAAAGACCACTGAATGTATAGGAAACGAACATTTTTGAATAATCTGAACTAAAGTGTATATTCCTGACTGTTTTCGGATTATAAATAATCACAAACAGTACGCACAGGCTTAAAAACAAAATGTTTCCTGGCAAACTTTCACAATATATCCATCCTTCCACTCAGATTCATTACCACATGTATTCATTTTTTTTCAGTTCCACTAGGAATACTGGACCCACACTGTTTTATTGCTCGTCAGAACCCTTCATGCCAATCAGTTTGAGAGCTTCTGATAAAAAATACCAGTATAAAATATAGACTAGGTAAAACATAGGGCATCAGGACCTGGCCAGCTCATGAGTTTATGTGCTGGCTTAATGCTTGTGGCATGATCACCATACGCATGGAACCTGTGGCGTTAGTGCATATGGAATTCGTTCCGAGCGCAGAGACGTCATCTTGAGAAACTGAAACTGAAACTGAAACTGAAAGTGCAGTGTTCAGAGGAGATTCAGTACTACCAGAGCCCAGTGTGATACCCTAACAGGAAAAGTGTGTCTGTGTAGGCTGTAATACCTCAAATGATTAATGTCTCATGCAAGTTGGAGTTTGTTCAAGAGGGAGTCATCGCACTCAGACAATTCCATATGTGCTCCACCCAAATCTGCCAGTAATGATCCGGCAGACTCCTTAAGCCTGCGTGCACAAAACCCTATGCGCTGGAAAGGTCTTGAAAGTGAGAGGGGGAGGGGGCAGGAGGGGCTTTTGAAACAGTAAGCATTCTTACCAACAAATGCCTATCGATTAACATCAGGAAGAGAGTTCTTGAATGTTATATAGAATCGATAATGTTATGAGGCGTGGACAATCAACACGCAAAGCCAGAACAAGATTGAGGTAGCCGAGATGTGGTTTCTAAGAAGAATGTTGAGAGTTCCATGGACAGCAAAGAAAACAAACGAGACAGTCTTGATGGAGGCAAACACATGAAGATCATTCATAAGGCATACTAGGAAAAGACAGGCAACATTTATAGGCAATTTCATGAGGAAAGGGGAATTGGAGCACCTGGTCACAACAAGAAAGTTGGAGGGAAAGAGAGCACCAGGTTGACCCAGGGAAAAACTATTGGACGGACATGCAGAGTGGCTGAAGACAGAGAGGGTGGAAGATGTGCTTGAGGCAACAAGGGATAGAAACATATGGAAAGTCATGATCTCCAACGCCATGTGGCAAGGCACTTGATGATGATGATGCTGACACCACCAGGATGATGGAAACATTAAGATGGGCAGCCAACAGGCCAGTTTTTACTGTTGCAGGCTGGGATTGAACTCGAGATATCAGATCTTGAGTCCATGACTCTATCATAAGAACCAGCCAGCCCCCGTCTGCATCTGTCAGAGTGAAACGGTCGATTTCATATTCATGTTTCATATTCATATTCATATGTATATATGCATATGCATATTCAAATTCAAATTCAATTTCATTTTATATTCATATTCATATTCATATTCATAGTCATAGTCATATTCGTATTCAAAGTCATATCATTTTCATATATCCTATTTCATATTCCTATTCCTATTTCATATCTATATTCATGTTTCATATTCGTTTTCATTTCTTTTTGTCAAATGGACTCTACCACTCTGCTGTTAATTGATAGGCATTATTATCCATCAAGATTTGTGCATGTATTTTCTTATGGATTCATGAATTATGCAGAGATGCTTCAATTTGTTTCCTATTGTAGCTAGATGCTCATTCAGTACAAAAATAAAATAAGCACTATGACAAAACACCAATATTATTGAGCTACATATCGAAATTGGAACACTGTTTCTTTCTTTTTATAACCAGACTTTTATTCAGTATAAAACGGAATAATATATGTGACCTCCCAGCACGAAATCAGTCTTAACTCGCAGTCAGTCGAACAGCACTAGGAGCTGAAAAGGTGACTGAGGGTCTATCTAGGGTGTTTTGACTTTTTCTCAAAATTGATTGCTATGGACTATAATCTATCCCCCACAGAATTTTTTTTTCTTGAAAAAATATTATTCATCAATTTAAAATGGTATTTTAATGCACTGATCGCAGCAGAAAGAACGCAGTTTCCTACCAAAAGTACCTATTTTTGTCTCTTATTATGAACCGTAACCTGTACAGTACCCGCACATGTAATATACTGATGGAAAGCTCTTTGGTGCACCTTTCAGACAATGACAGCGAAAATTAGAAACAAACTGGGTCAAAACCACCAAATAAAGAAATTTAAGGAAAATGTGTAACGTTAGGGGCCGTTTTCTCAAAATGGCCGTCATACAACTTAATGACTTTAAACATACATAACTTCTACAATGTTTTGATTACAAGCTTTATTCAAGTACCAAAATAATCAGCAGAACGTACACTTTCCAGTGATATGTATATCTCAAAATGCCCAAAATGCTAGTTAAGACTGATTTCGTGGTGGGAGGTCACATATCAGTATAAAACGAATTAATATAACAAACTATCAATCATTGAACTACATGTTTTAATTGGGAATACTTTTGTTACGAAACCAGAGGCTTGTAACAGATTTAGGGTTACAGGTCAGAGTTCACAAGTCTGGCAAAAATATGCTGTATTGTTTACAGTGTGACCATAAAAAATATAACATGGAGAAAAAAAAACAGTTTTAATTTTCTAAATGAAAAGGTCTGCTATTTATAGCGTGTTCAATAGCATTCTCCAAGAATTCAACCAACAGTAATTCAAGTTTAACAAACTTTCATTTTCATACTATAGGAAATATGAGGGAAGAACGGAGAATTTTAAAGATTAACCAAGGATTATGACTCTTGAGAGTCACG
>JAPXFY010003208.1:20000-22811 GCA_030674185.1 Monoplex corrugatus
CAGATCGAGTCTGAGAGGAGCGTCGAATCCCCCCTGCCACCCCGATCAGTTTGTTAATTACTCGTACTGGGAATCGCTGACACTGACACTGACACTGACACCGACACAGTTGCATCATTCTTTCCGTCACTCGTGGACACAGTTTCAGCAGAATCTTCCTCACTGTCACTGTTATCATCACTTTCTTGGGGTGAAAAAGACTCATCTAATTCAGATCCAGCAGTTCTAGAATCTCCTCTTTGGACATATGTCTCCTTTTATCCATTTTTGGTTCAAAACTTGCGCACAAACAACGTACCGACAACGCACAACGACGGACGGATGTCTACTATAAGGGAAGTAACTCACATCTCTCCAAAAGCCCGCTAATTTAAAGCATTCACGAGTTCTGTACCGTATATCACAGAAACGACTTTTAGCGCGGCTCGGCAGTTGGTGAAGCTCAGCGGTCACGACTATAGTCGTGTCCCGTCACGGATGTGTTATTAAGTGTACTTCTGGCTCTGGGGAAGTGGTATGCGCGGTGAGGATATTATTTATACTGAAAGAGCCCCCGGCATCCCATGGGATGGGGTCTGGTTCACGAGTATTACAAAAAAACAACAACAACAAACAAAAAACAAAAAACAAAAAACAAAACAAAACAAAACAATACAACAACAACAACAAACAACCAAGCGGTAAAAACCAGCAGGAAAGAAGTATATCGACGGATGCGCGTGGGATACTGGGTACCAGGAGGGCCAATGATGTGGTGCCAGACTTGTGCAAGGTTCCTAACCACACATCCTTCAACTGGGAACGCTGAATGGGTATTTTTTTTCTTTCTTTGTTTTCCTTTCAGTGTTACACAGGCCTCGGTAGAAGAGATAGAGTATAACAAACACCTATTTGTTTAAGCCGTTGCACAATAGTGAGGACAATTTAACAAACAACAGCAACACATAAAAACAGGGTTTTCACACTGTCAGGTGTGTTTGTGTGACAGGGGATTAGGAAGGGAAAGGTTGATCTAAAGCTGTCATTGATTTTGGTTGCATGAGCTTGAAGCTGTTTGACATTCTGTGTTTGTGTGTGTGTGTGTGTGGGGGGGTGTTTGTGTGTATGTGTATGTGTGTGTCTTGGTGTGTGTGTGTGTGTGTGTGTGTGTGTGTGGTGTGGTTGGTGTGTTAGTGTGTGTGTGTGCGTGTGTGTTGGTGTGTGTATGTTTGTGCGTATGTGTGTGTGTGTGTGTGTGCGTGTGTGTGTTAGCCCTGATATGGCTCTAGTAGTCGGCTGGGCTGTAAGCACACTGAACTTTAAGATACATTTTAACCAAAGTTTCTTCAAATCATAGTGATTTTGAGATATTAAAAAAGTATGTTTTGTTATGATTATGTGCATAGAGAGATACTTTTGTGTATAAAGACAGATTTTCCGAATGGCGTGATAAACTTTTTGTGTGTGTGTGTGTGTGTGTGTGTGTGTGTGTGTTTGCTTTAACCTGAAGTGAAAAGATCTGGTAAACAAACAAACAAACACATTTACAAGAACATACAAGCACGCTAGCAAGCAAGCAAACAAGCAACTGGCTGTGAATATTTTGTTGTTCTCTTAGTGCTTCACTGGTCTGCTGTGAAAAGACAGTTGGACATCAGTGTGCTAAGATCAATCATTGCGGGTGACCTTTCCTCAGACAGGTCCCAAAGGAACAGAGGGGAAAGTGCAGTTTTTCTGTGTGGCATACATTTTGTGCTTCACCAAATTTTCATTCAACCAGGATTTCAAGTGCTTGACTGAAATTAAAAAAAAGTGTTTAGATTTATATGTAAATCAGAATCACTATGTGTGTGTGTGTGTGTGTGTGTGAGAGAGAGAGAGAGAGAGAGAGTGTGTGTGTGTGTGTGTGTGTGTGCGTGTGTGTGTGTATAAAAGTGTGTGTGTGTGCGTGTGTGTGTGTGTGTGTGTGTGTGTGTGTATGCGTGTGTGCGTGCGTGGGTATATATATATATATATATATATATATATATATATATATATATATATATATATATATATATGTGTGTGTGTGTGTGTGTGTGTGTGTGCGCGTGTGTGCGTGGGTATATATATATATGTGTGTGTGTGTGCGCGCGTGCGTGTGTTTGTGTGTGTGTGTGTGTGTGTCTGTGTGTATGTGTTTCTCTCTTTTCTTTATAGCTATGAATGACACATCTTTACTAAATTCAAAATTCCCAGTGTGATAAATTGGACAGAGTGGTCAAAGCCAGAGGTATGTCCTTACAATATGTATGCGAATGCATTGATATGTCTAGTTAATTATCTTTTCCATATTTTTCTGTTGAAGTGCTGTGTATGTTTCGAAATGGTTATAATCCTGATATGGCTTTACGCAGTCGGCTGGGCTTAAAACAAGCAAATAAACTTACAAGAGCATACAAGCACGCTAGCAAACAAGCAAGCAAGCAAGCAAACAAGCAAGCAAACAAGCAAGCAAGCAAGCAAGGAAGCAAGCAAGCAAACAAGCAAGCAATCAAGCAAACAACTGGCTGTGAATATTTTGTTGTTCTCCTTGTGCTTCACTGGTCTGCTGTGAAAAAGACGTTGGGCATCAGTGTGCTTTAAAACAATCCTTGCGGGGGACCTTTCATTAAAAACGGTCCCCCAAAAAAACGAAGGGGGGAAAAAGCAGTTTTTTTTTGTTTGTTTGGGGTTTTTTGGGGGTTTTTTTGGGGGGTTTTTTTTGTGTTGGCAACTTTTTTTGCTTCACCAAATTTTTTATTTAAACAGGATTTCAATTTTGACTGAAATTTAAAAAAAACGTGTTTTGAT
>JAPXFY010003209.1:0-5000 GCA_030674185.1 Monoplex corrugatus
ACTTGTCACATTAAAGTGTGTGTGTGTGTGTGTGTGTGTGTGTGTGTGTGTGTGTGTGTGTGTGTGTGTGTGTGTTGTGTGTGTGTGTGTGTGTGTGTGGCTAACATAACAATAACAAGGATGACGTCGATTGTCTAAAAAGCACATATGTGAACAGACGTTAAAAGAAATGTCGAACGATGATGAAGCTAATGAGGTGTGTAGCGATGATGATCAATAATTGTAACAACTGAGAATCAATTCAACGACTAAAACAACTGAGTGTGGGGAAGGTTTTTCTGGTTATACAATACACCCACCATTGACACCATCTACAGTATTCACAGTACACTCAGTGTGCAGGTAACATCATTGTGTTTACACGAGCGTACAATACACTCACCTTGGTAAAAAAAGAAATTGGTGGTGCTGCACTGTGGCGACGCGTTGTTAAAGAGGAGAGCTAAAGAAATGAGTCTAAATAAATACAAAAAGTATTAGAAGCTTTTGTAAAAAGAAGCACACTCATTGTGCAAGTCATTATGTTTACACAATACACTGATCAGTTCGCATCACTCAAAGTGTACCCATTGTGTAGATAATGTCATTGTGTCAATACAATATCATTCATCATTCACACCAGTCAGTTTAACCATTTAACTCCCGCATTCTATTCACTAACTGCAAAAAATTATATTCTTTGACCCCCTTGCTGTCTTTGGATGATGTAGCCAATTTATCTCCATCGCCTTTTCAAGACGATAGTGTCTATACTTTCTTGACTGCAATGGGCGAGTAGATAGTACTTGGAGATGGTATTCGGTCAGAAGATTTGTGTGATTCTTTGGAAGTTCTTTGTGAAGAAGGTTGATAGGTTTCACTAAACTGAATTGAAGTGGTTCCATCATACGCTGCCCCCTCTGCCTCTGTCACATTCTTTTTTCTTTTTTAGCATCCAAACTGGAGAGACTGGGAAAGGGAGAATGGAACTCTTAGACTCCTGGGAGACATTATAGTAGGAGATATTTATTTTCACGTGAGTTGGCCACTTTGTATCACACTGTCCCTCTCACTTGAATGTGAATGAATACTGAATTAAATGGGGTCGGCTGAAGAGAAACAAGATGTATGTGTATGCCTTCATGTCTTTATCTCTCTCTCTGTCTCCCTCTCTGTCTGTCTGTCTCTCTGTCTCTGTCTGTCTGTCTGTCTGTGTCTTCGTCTGTCTGTTTGTCTGTCTTCGTTTCTCTCTTTCTCTCTCGCTCTCTTTTATTTTCACTCTCTCTCTCTTTCACGATCACTTTCATGAATGTATTTCTACCCCTTCATAAGAGGCAATGACCTGTTATATAAACAAACTATCTGAAGTCTGAAAAAAGAAACAGAATTTGAATTGGTTGATGACTCTGTAAAGTCGCTCTTTGTCATCCTCCATAATTCAGAGCCGTTTATATACGATGGACAGAACACAACTCTGGTACAGTCTAAGCTTGGTGATGATGTTGCACTGGGGGACCTCAACATTTATGTAACGCACATCAATGAAAAAACAAAAACAAAAACCACAGCCTGCACACCTCAGTGCGTTCTTAATCGAAATACGCCAGCCCTGATCTCCACAAACTCAGCAACTAACCGAACGACCAGAACACATGTATTATTCATTAAACAGCAACCAATCATGTGGCTGTGATGAAGGTTCACAACGCAGCGTCCAATCAACTGACTGTAATAAAATGATTATTCATGAGGCAGAAACCAGTCAGATAACTGTCATAAAAGTATCATTCAATATGCAGCCACCGTCAGATGTTTCATTTTTCATAGGGCAGTGACCGCCATAGTGACAGCGTGACAGTTTGCGTGGGTTGAAAAGTGGTGGCTTACAGCATTACATGTTGGACTGTGTTCTCATATTTTTCTGTTCATTTTTGTATATAAACGTCCGAAGTACCTTACTGTGCAAGGAGGAATATCTGTGAACGTCACAGATGTTAAGGTTAAGTGTCTCTCATCATTATTTAACGGACACACGGTTCTCTCTCTCTCTCCCTCTCTCTCTCCCTCTCTCTCTGTGTCTCTCTTCGTCTATCTCTCTCTGTCTGTTTCTCTCTTTCTCTGTCTCTCTGTCTCTCTGTCTGTCTCTATTTCTTTGTCTCTTTCATGTATGTATTTCTACCCCTTCACAACAGGCAATGACCTGTTACATGAATAACTATCTGAAGTCTGAAAAAAAAGAATCAGTTGATGACTTGGTAAGGTCACTCTGCCATCCTCCATAATTCAGAGCCTTAAAGTACGATGGAAAGAACACCAATCTCAGCTCGGTGTTGATGCTGCACTGGAGGACCTCAACATTTACATAATGAACATCAATGAAAATGATAACTAAAAGTATCATTCAATCTGCAGCCACTGGTCAGATGTTTCATTTTTCATAGGGCAGTGACCGCCATAGTGACAGCGTGACAGTTTGCGTGGGTTGAAAAGTGGTGGCTTACAGCAATACATGTTGGACTGTGTTATATTTTTTTCTGTCCATTTTTGTATATAAGCGTCCTAAGTACCTTACTCTGCAAGGAGAAATATCTGTGAACGTCACAGTCGTTAAGGTTAAGTGTCTGTCATCATAATGTAACGGACACACGGTTCTCTCTGTCTGTCTGTCTATCTATCTGTCTGTCTGTCTCTCTCTGTCTTTTTTTCTCTTTCATGTATGTATTTCTACCCCTTTATAAGAGGCAGTGGCTTGTTACATAAATAAACTACCTGAATTCTGAGCTGTTGAGTATGACGGACAGAGCACAGCTGTGGTAGTCTCACCTTGGTGTTGTTGTTGCACTGGGGGACCTCAACATCAATGAAAAAAATCACAGCGTGCACATTTCTGTGGGTCCTGAATCTGAATACGCCAGCCCTGATCTCCACAAACTCAGCAAATAACCAAACGACTGGAACACATGAATTATTCATTATGCCAGCAACCAATCATGTGGCTGTGATGAAGGTATCAATCAGAACGCAGCGTCCAATCAACTGACTGTAATAAAATGATTATTCATGAGGCAGAAACCAATCAGATAACTGTCATAAAAGTATTATTCAATCAGCAGCCACCAGCCATATGTTTCATTTTTCATGGGGCTGTGACCCGCCATGGTGACAGCTATCAAATTGATCAGTCGTGAAGGTTCAATTCAAGTCCTTCACCATCCTCAATCAAACGAACCAATTATCATTATCCTCACATTATTTTTCCCGTTGGCTTGTAGCAGGAGATGTGCCAGGGAGATGAAACTGACAATCTGCAGTAAAATGGGAAGTCTGGCAATGAGTTAGGTTGGTGTGTGGAGCGAGTCTGCAATTCCATTTATCCAAACGATTCAATTATCAGTATCCTTACATTACTTTTCTCGTTGGCTTGTAGCAGGAGATGTGCCAGAGAGATGAAACTGACAATCCACAGCTAGATGGGAAGTCTGGCAAAGAGTTATGTTGTACCTGTGAAGTGTGTCTGCCTCTCCATCTATCCACAACCTTCGTGGTCTTTCTCTGGGTCTGAAGCCAGGGTATCTGGTGTTGTAAGTTGGTCACAACGGGACAGCTGGAGGGAAAGAGAGCACCAGGTAGACCCAGGGAGAGAATGCTGGACGGACCTGCAGAGTGGCTGGGGATGAGGAGGGTGGGGAGATGCTAGGGGCAACGAGAGACAGAGATGGTTGGAAGTCCATGGTCACAACGCCTTGCAGCAGGGCACCTGATGATGATGATGAAGTTGGAAAGGCTGGTTGGTTGACTGGCATCCTGGTCAGGTGGCCACGCTGTTGTGTGATATAGTGGTTAACAAGTGTTGTTCCAACCTGTTCTCGGATCTTTTCATTTCAGATCATGTCTCTTTTAGACATGCTTGCTGCTCTTATGGGACGCTCTATCTGGCAGGTTGTGATACTTCTGTTGAATGTTGCCTTTAAGTCCAGTGGGAGTACACAGGCTGTAATGATATGCCTGGGTTTTGTGTCCATAGGAATACCTGTACTTGGGTATTTTAGAAGGGTTGAAAGTTAGTGTTTCATAGCATAGCATGCCATTTTGGACTCTGTTCTCATTTTCTTCCGTCCATGTTTCTAATTGTATCTTTGTTATAAGCGTCACATATACTATAACTCGCAAGGAGGAATATCTGTGAATGTCACAGTTGTTAGGGTTTGGTCCCTCTTATCACAATGTAATGGACACATCTCTCTCTGTCTCTCTCTCTGTGTCTCTGCCTCTATCTGTCTATCTATCTCTTATCAATCTCTCTCCCTCTCTGTCTTATTCTCTGTCTCTTTCTCTGTCTGTCTGTCTCTGTCCTTGTCTCTTTCTCTGTCTCTCTGTTTCTCTGTTTGTCTGTCTCAGTCTCTGTCTGTCTGTCTGTCTCCTGGCTCTGTCCCTGTCTCTTTCTCTGTCTCTGTTTGTCTGTCTCAGTCTCTGTCTGTCTGTCTCTGTCTGTTCGTCTCTCTCTCTCTCTTTCGCTTTGTTTGTGACAGAAGGGAGGGAGAGGAACACACACGAAGAAACCTGCTTGAATACTCGTGTATCCATGTGTATGTGAGTGCAGTTGTTCGAGCACACGCGTGTGTGTATGTGTGTGTAAGTGTATTTGTATGTGTGTGTGTGTGTGTGCATGCGTGCGTGTGAGTATATGTGTGAGTGTATGTGTGTTGTGTGCGTGCGTGCATAGGCACACGTGAATGTGAATGTGTACATGTATGTGTTTGGCTACATGTGTTGTGCATTTACGAAAGAGAGAGAGAAATAGAGAGAGAGAGAGAGAGAAATAGAGAGAGAGAGAGAGAGAAAGAGAGAGTGAGAGAGAGTGAGAGAGAGTGAGAGAGAGAATGAGAGTGAGAGACAGCGACAGAAGAGAGAAGAGAGAGAGGGAGAGAGAGAAAGAGAGAGAGAGAGAGAGAGAGAAAAAGAGAGAGAGAAAGAGATAGATAATAATGTTTATTTAATAATAATGTTTATTTATATAGCGC
>JAPXFY010003209.1:17500-20000 GCA_030674185.1 Monoplex corrugatus
GACATCGTCTGTCCATATTCGTCTTGGACGACCTCTTGCTCTTTTGCCTTCTACTCTTCCAGTGAGAATGGATTTGTGGAGAGTGTCATTTCGCACCACATATTCAAAATAAACCAGTTTTGTTGACGTAACCTTTGGCAGTAATTCTCTGTAGATATTTAACTTTTTCTAATACAGTTTTGTTCGTTATTCTGTCCTTCGAACCAATTCTACCAAGTCTTCTGAGTATCCACATTTCCCTGTCACATTTTGATTATCTCATACATTGATTTATCCACGTATTTCTCCTTTTTTTTTAAAGTTTTAGGAAGATATGTAGATTTGCAAAGGCACGTTTTAAAAATGCCATTAATCTAATAACTTGTACCATTACAAGATACAGTATTTTCGTCCTTGTATCCCTCTTCCGCAATTTACAGAAAAACGTTGTCGTGTGGTTTGACTATCAGAACCCTCTACCACGTTCATATCCCCCTCTCCCATTCCCCCCCCCCCCCCCGCCTGGACATCTCTAGGGAAAAAAATGAGTATGATGGTTGAACCTTGTTCATCCTTCCCCGCTACCTTCTCCATCCTCACCCTCCATGTTGTTTTCTAAGCCTTTTCTTGTCTTCCCTTTCAGTTCGCCAGCTTGCCCCCTCCCCCCCTCTCCTCCCTCCCCTTCCTTATTGCATTCATTAACCTGTCAAGGACTTTTATTCTTTCGCTTTATTCCGGCTTCAGACTCATTTTGTCGCAACATTGAATGGAATCGTTTGTTGCTTTTTGTCCTGAAGACAAGAAAAAGTTTCCTTGTGGACATAGAAAGTGGTGTCTGTTTCATCTGTTTGTTGTTTTTCTTTTGTTTTATCTGTCTGCTTCCTCCCTGTGCAGATGCCGGGGGCTCTTTCAGTATAAACAGTATCCCCATCCTCTGGAATTTCTGTGCTAAAAATTTCCTCTTTTCTGTCACCCTCTTTGTTTCTGCCTTATCCCTTTGCTTTCTGTCATTTCTTCCTATCATTTTCTGCCTTACTGGTCCGTTCACCTGTATTTGTTCGATAAAGTCTTACATACTTTTTCTTAGGATTGATAGTTGGGTACATGTATTAAGTGCAATTTTGGCTCTAGGGAGGTGAGATATGCGGAAATAAAATCATTTTAGGTAATTATGTCTGTTTTTACATATGTGTTTTTGGGTGTCCTTAGGTATTTTTAAATTTGTATTCAGGTGTGTTTTTCAATCCCCTGTGCGATAAACTGGATGGAGTGGTCAACGCCAGGGGCGCGTCCTTAGATTATGTGCACGAATGCATTGATATGTGTACGTAATTTTGCATTTTTTTTTTCCTGTTGAAGGTTTATATGTTTTGAAGCGGTCATAGCCCTGATATGGCTGTACGCAGTCAGCTGGGCTTTAAACAACAATAACAATAACAATAACAGTAACAATAACAGTAACAATCTGTCTGCTTGTGCCGTGTAGATCTAGTTGTCATGTTGGTCATCATCGAGTCTTATGTCGAAAAATGCCGTGTAACTTCAGGACCCACGTCTAGCAAATGGTATGTAAGGGTAGGGATGAAAATAAAGCTCTTTTCAGTAGGAATGTTAGGGTGTTTGAGGGGTGGAAGAAGTCGAAGTCGTCATCGTCATCGTCGTCGTCGTCGTCATCATCATCATCATCACATCATCATCATCATCATCATCATCATCATCATCATCATCATCATCATCATCATCTGCCTTGCCACTTGGCGTTGACGATCATGGCTTTTCGTACGAATCAATCTTTTGTCGCTGCAAGTATGTCTCCCACCCTTTCTATCCTCATTCACTCCGCAAACCGTCCAATATTTTTTCTCTGGGTCTACTTGGTGCTCTTTTTCCCTCCAGCTTTCCTGTTGTGACCAGGTGCTCCAATTTCTCTGGCCTCATAAAATGTCCTATAAATGTTGCTTGTCTTTTTTGAAAATCTTCTTCATAAATGTTCTCATTTTTGTATTTGCCTCTTTCAAGACTGTCTCGTTTGTTTTTTTCGTTTTAATGTCCATGGAACTCTCAACATTCTTCTCAGAAAACACATTCCAGCTGCCTCAATCTTGTCCTGACTTGCGTGTTGATTGTCCACGCTTCGCATCCGTACAACAAGTAGGTAACTGACATTATTTGCTTTTTGGATTCTGATTTTTGACTTGTTTGTCGAGTTTCTCCTCTTCTGCACAAATGCTACCGAGGTATTTGAATACATTCTCTTTATTTGAGTTCAGTGCCATTGAAGTTGATGTTAAAGTTGCCTGATGCTCTTCTGACCTTCTCTGTCTCGGCTATTGTTTGTCTGTGCATGACAATAACAACCACTTCCATCACAGCTACCATAACAACAACATAAGAACGATGTAACAACAATGGCAATAGGAGCAGCAGCAAAAGCAACAACAATAACATGCTTGTACATTGTTTTGTCTCGTTTTCTCTATTGTTTTGAATTTTGTTCAGCGTCTGTTTTTATTTTGTTCAT
>JAPXFY010003210.1:0-2500 GCA_030674185.1 Monoplex corrugatus
TGGCTGATTTACGATAAGCAGTCAAATTTGATGATATACATGACTTCAGGGAGAAATCCGTCAGTGGTGAGAAAGCTGCCATTATATGGACCGAGGGAGGCAACACAGAGTGGTTAGACAGTCTGGATCTGCATCATGAAACTGAAGACATATGAGATGAACAGACTGTATCAGAGTTGGAGACAGAGAGACTGTCGTGTGTAGTTTTTTGTTTTGTTATTGTTTTAGTTTCTATACGATTCTTTTTGATTTTGTATCATACTATACTTCTGTATTCATCGGAATATAACATTTGAAAGAAATTCAGTGCTGTTCGTTTTCTCCCGTACTAATTTATCAATCTATACAAATGAAATCTTACAGCACCACTTTCTAATTGTGTGCCTACCCTTGTATTTTGGCTGGTAAAATTTTCGTTCTGGCTGGCAAAGATTTTGGAGCACCAGAGAGAGGCTAGAAGGAAAAAATTACAAAATTTCAGGGCTGTAATTATGTAATATGTTGCGAGCAAGGATTGAACTAAAAGATATCAGATCTTGAGTCCATCACTGTATCAAAAAAATCAACCAGTCCACATGAATGTTCAAAGTATCGGAGAAAAAAGTCATAAGATCAGGCTGCCTCAGCGACACGATGGTTACTACCCTCTTTCTGTACTCCAGAGACAATAGAGAACATAACAGGATTGTTAAGTAAGCGTTTTGCGACTAAAAAGACACGTTACAAAATCGAAAACTGAGTTATCAATGACCAGCAACAATCATCAATAAGTTACATACCTCACCCCCCGACCCCCTTATATATTTTTTTTCAGTTTCGTTGTGCTCAAGAAGGTGAAGGTGACACTGTGCTTGAATGAGTCCTTATACACAACACCAGCAGTGGTATTAGATGAAATCAGAAAAATATTAATATAGAATCAACACCGTTATCTAATAAAACGAAACAAGATAGGCGCGAAATTTGGGCCAAATGGAATTTGTCAAGCGTGAAAAAATGCAAAAACAATAACATAGAAAAAATGCCTAATACTCAGCAGACAGCAAACAAACAAACAAACAAACAAACAAACAAACAAACAAACAAACAAACAGCACAGAGCATCCCTAACGTGATGATGAGAAAGAGAAAATGGCAGTTGTGCAGAGTTGCATATGATATTAGAAGGAATAAAAAAAGATAATTATGTCAGATTCACAACATACCTGTGCATAAGTTCATGTGACTAATCTGACTTCAATGTTATTTAATTGTTATATTTTAAATCAATGTAACTGACACAAAATTAGGCACTACTAAAGTAAGACGGACATTTAGAATGTTGTTTAGCTATTTAAAGCACCGTCTTCAAGTATGGATTCATGAAATGATTCACTTTCGAACAGTAGTCCCAATCTTCACAATCGATTCTATAGTACGTTTAAGCTTGTTTCAGTTTCAGTTTCAGTTTCAGTCTCTCAAGATGACGACTCCGTGCTCGGAATACATTTCATGTGGACTGACGCCACAGGTGCCATGTGATGAAGAAGGTCCAGAATGATCATGGCACAAGCCTTAAGCCTGCACATAAACCCATCAGCTGGCCAGGACCTAAGCTGATAAAGGCATTCTATATTCAGAATGCAAGGGCTTTGAACTCCACTATATGTCAGTCGTCAGTCAGTCCGACTACTGCAATGTAAGGTCGACACAGAATCATACCCTACTGGCTTAACAGTTGCTGGGCGCAGAAAAACGTATCATCGTGACGTACGTTGCGTGTTCCTGAGTCCATACATAATAACCCAGGCCGGTCCCTTTGTCCCGCAGACACTATAGTTTCCTGCTCAACACGCCTGCCTCCCGCCATTCCTGACAGAGGAGACGAGGAAGCAACGACTGGTGATGCTCTCATTACGGTCCGTTTCTGCTTGTCTTGCCTAGTGCTGCATAAAAAAAACGGCCTCCGGCACACGCAAAGGTTTCTTCATTTCGCTGTCTCTGTCTTTTGTTTGTCTTTTTCTCCATCTGTCCGTCAGTGACAGTTGTATCTGCCTGCGGAAAGGATATTATTGATCATATGGACAGTGTTGTGCTGAGCTGTATATAGCACTGTTCGGTTCGGCACTATGATCCGGATTTCCATGTTGCGAAGAACGTTTGTATGGTACGTTGTTTACGTTTTCGTTATCTTCGGTCGCTTTCATGTTCAAAATTCAACACTTAAACATTTCGTTAACCCAGTTGGGCCAGGAGGGATAACAGTAAATAAACAAAACGCCGACGGAATCAACATAAAACAGTCCAATTGATTTCAGTTTCAGTTTCTCGGCATAGCAAATCCGTGTTCGGAAAAAAAAATCCTCATGTACTGACATCATAGATGCCACGCGACAGAAAATGGAAAAGATCCAGAATTACCAAGCCATGAGCCATAAGCTTGCGCATAAACCCTATGCACTGGCAAGGCCTTCTAAAACACAAAACAAGCAAAAAAAGCAAAAAAAAAGCAAGCAAGCAA
>JAPXFY010003210.1:12500-20000 GCA_030674185.1 Monoplex corrugatus
TGTGTGTGTGTGTGTGTGTCTGTATAGATACATTCTTTGTTTTGTAATATTGTTTGCTAAAGTGTGTGTTTATAAATGTAAGATATATAACACTTTATCAAACATCTGTGTTTCTAGTAAGAAGCTGAAATACATATATAGGATCGAAGAGTAAACCGCAAAGGTCAAGGATAACTGTATACAATTTCAGGAAGACTAGTTCTATTATGTAACCAATGATTCATCCTTTGCAAATTAGTCAATTTTGACTCTTCTTTGCAGTTGCATTAACCATGCTAAACCATCCACCTATGTATCTATTTCTCTATGTAGCTATCCCTCTCCATCCGATGCTGCTGTCACATCTTGACATTATATGATAAATGGCAAATCGTAAAATACAGGGGTGGGTGGGTGCAAAAGTAGGTATACAGTTATGAAAAAAGAAAACACGTACAATACTCATTGCATTTATTATTCAAACAAATGAATATTGCATATACATGTAATAACAAGCACAGCCTTAATCCCTCAGATACTCAAGCTGCTTGCCGTCGGTATTCACACACTCCTCTAATCGAGAGCGGAATTAAGCATTATAATAATGATGTAATACTTACTGTATACCTACTTTTGAACCCCCCTGTGTATTCCTCCTTTGTTGTACTACGTGCCAACTATGTATTAGTCCAGTATTATAAATACGTCTACGTGTTCATTTTGTATCCTATTTGTGTGTGTGTGTGTGTGTGTGTGTGTGTGTGTGTGTGTGTGTGTGTGTGTGTGTGTGTGTGTGTGTGTGTGTGTGTGTGTGTGTTTTAGTACCCAGATGAAACCCCTTAGGTTGAAACCCATAGATTTTTCATCTATATTTGTGTTAACGTGAACGCTAAGTCCTGAGCTGATAAGTGTATATTTCTTTTCTATGTGCATATCAGTTCCTCATCTCACCTACGGTCATTCTTCTTTTTCTCTTCTTTGCATTTATTACGCACACTTTGCTACTTGCAATAATGCAACAAGGTTTTTCTTTGTATGTGTATATCACTCCGAAAACCTGTATGTATTGTATTGCTGATTTGAATTAAAATGTCACAGCCAACCGGTTGCTCTAGATTTTGCCCCGTCTGTCATTTATTTATGTATCTCTTTATTCCTTCTTCAGCATATTTTGAATTCTCCCTTGGATTGAAATGTGTTTGTTGTTGTATGATAAGGTTTGCCCTGCATTGTATAGAAAATATACAAACTCACACAGAGACACACGCACACCTAGAGACACATACATGAATGCACATAACTCACGAACACACACACACATATACATGCACACACACACACATACCACACACACACACACACACATACAGACACACACACACACACACACACACACACTATATATATATAATATATATATATATATATATATATATATATATATATATATATATATGTATGTATATATATATATATATACACACACATTTGTATCTATATATATATCTGTGTGTGTGTGTGTGTGTGTGTGTGTGTGTGTGTGTGTGAATACGGGCGTTTATGTGTTTGTGTGTGTGCATTCAAGCCTCACATGATTGTATGCGATGAATTAAGGTCATATCACGAACATTGTCTTTCAGGTTTGACGTTTGTTCACCATCGTTTTTAATTATTTGTTCAGTTGTTTATTTATTTAAATATGTATTAAATAGAGATATAGAGATAGAGATGGATGGAAGTCCATGGTCGCCAACGCCATGCGGGAGGGCACCTGATGATGATGATGATGATTAAATTAATTTTGAATTTCACGTTCATGCTCATTTGCTCATGTATCCCTGCAAAGACAGTAATCCTGCATAGACTCCAAATATCACTTTCACAATCGGTCATCGGACTTCTCTATCTGTTTCTGTCTCAGTCTCTGTCAATGTCTCTGTCTCTGTCTCTGTCTTTGTCTCTCTCTTTGTGTCTGTCTGTCTATCTGTCTCTCTTTCTTTCTTTAACTCTCACTGTCTGGCATTCCTGTTTTTATCTTCGCATTGAATGCTTTCTGCGAATATGAAATACCACTGAAAGATATGGAACACAACCTAACAAGTCTAAAACACACACACACACACACACACACACACACACACACACACACACACACACACACACACACACACACACACACACACACACCACACACACACCTTGTGGTCATATGTTTACTACTTTGCTGGCTCATATTGCATGATAGACTTCTAAAAACAAAGTTTAAGCTTTTTTCCCCTGCAATATTGACAGCAGGGGACTAAAGTTGTGCTGACTGTCACATGATAGCAAAAGACCACTCAACCTGAAATGCGCTGACAGCAAAGAGAAGGAAAAGAAAAGCAAACATGATCCTCAGAAGGAAAGCAAAAGTTGTTCTGGCAGCAAATCGTTACAGTCAAAAGTTGTTACCCTCCTAGGAATTTTCTCCTTCCTGTCATTCCACTTGTTTGCCTGTCTCTGTCTGTGTCTGTCTGTCTGTCTGTCTCTGTCTCTCTCTGTACGTGTGTGTGTTGGTGTGTGTTAGTGTGTGTGTGTTGGTGTGTGTGTGTGTGTTTGTGTGTGTGTGTGTGTGTGTGTGTGCGTTGTGTGTGTGTGTGTGTGTGTGTGTGTGTGTGTGTGTGTGTGTGTGTGTGTGTGTGTGTCTGTATAGATACATTCTTTGTTTTGTAATATTGTTTGCTAAAGTGTGTGTTTATAAATGTAAGATATATAACACTTTATCAAACATCTGTGTTTCTAGTAAGAAGCTGAAATACATATATAGGATCGAAGAGTAAACCGCAAAGGTCAAGGATAACTGTATACAATTTCAGGAAGACTAGTTCTATTATGTAACCAATGATTCATCCTTTGCAAATTAGTCAATTTTGACTCTTCTTTGCAGTTGCATTAACCATGCTAAACCATCCACCTATGTATCTATTTCTCTATGTAGCTATCCCTCTCCATCCGATGCTGCTGTCACATCTTGACATTATATGATAAATGGCAAATCGTAAAATACAGGGGTGGGTGGGTGCAAAAGTAGGTATACAGTTATGAAAAAAGAAAACACGTACAATACTCATTGCATTTATTATTCAAACAAATGAATATTGCATATACATGTAATAACAAGCACAGCCTTAATCCCTCAGATACTCAAGCTGCTTGCCGTCGGTATTCACACACTCCTCTAATCGAGAGCGGAATTAAGCATTATAATAATGATGTAATACTTACTGTATACCTACTTTTGAACCCCCCTGTGTATTCCTCCTTTGTTGTACTACGTGCCAACTATGTATTAGTCCAGTATTATAAATACGTCTACGTGTTCATTTTGTATCCTATTTGTGTGTGTGTGTGTGTGTGTGTGTGTGTGTGTGTGTGTGTGTGTGTGTGTGTGTGTGTGTGTGTGTGTGTGTGTGTGTGTGTGTGTGTGTGTTTTAGTACCCAGATGAAACCCCTTAGGTTGAAACCCATAGATTTTTCATCTATATTTGTGTTAACGTGAACGCTAAGTCCTGAGCTGATAAGTGTATATTTCTTTTCTATGTGCATATCAGTTCCTCATCTCACCTACGGTCATTCTTCTTTTTCTCTTCTTTGCATTTATTACGCACACTTTGCTACTTGCAATAATGCAACAAGGTTTTTCTTTGTATGTGTATATCACTCCGAAAACCTGTATGTATTGTATTGCTGATTTGAATTAAAATGTCACAGCCAACCGGTTGCTCTAGATTTTGCCCCGTCTGTCATTTATTTATGTATCTCTTTATTCCTTCTTCAGCATATTTTGAATTCTCCCTTGGATTGAAATGTGTTTGTTGTTGTATGATAAGGTTTGCCCTGCATTGTATAGAAAATATACAAACTCACACAGAGACACACGCACACCTAGAGACACATACATGAATGCACATAACTCACGAACACACACACACATATACATGCACACACACACACATACCACACACACACACACACACATACAGACACACACACACACACACACACACACTATATATATATATATATATATATATATATATATATATATATATATATATATATGTATGTATATATATATATATATACACACACATTTGTATCTATATATATATCTGTGTGTGTGTGTGTGTGTGTGTGTGTGTGTGTGTGTGAATACGGGCGTTTATGTGTTTGTGTGTGTGCATTCAAGCCTCACATGATTGTATGCGATGAATTAAGGTAAGTGAGATGAATTCTGCAATGTAAATGTTTTCATGCCATTTTATTGTTATTTTACCCCGAGTAAGGCTACGGGCCGAATTATAGAAGAAAATCAATGCATGCTCTTGTTAAGTGTCTTTTCTAGAATGAAAGCACACACACACACACACACACACACACACACACACACACACACACACACACACACACACACACACACACACACACACACACACACACACACACGCACGCACGGACACACACACACGTCTATCTACCTACCTACCTACCTACCTATGTATGTATGTATGTATGTATCTATCTGTCTCACTATCTCACTATCTCTCTATCTATACATATATATATATATGTATATATATATGTATATGTATATATATGTATATGTACATATGTATATGTATATATATATATGAATATGTGTACAAATAAACACAGGTTGTATTTGAAAAATATGTATCTTCAGAGCACATTTGAATAACATAATTGAAACTGAATGTCTAATGCCGAAAGGGATTTTGTTCAATACCTTGATAAACGAATTTATGTTCACTAATAGAATTTGTTTTAAGATAAAACATAATACCCAGCAATTAGGTAAGAAGCAAGGTTTTCTGCATGGTGCATGTATATCAAGAATCCCAAACAGATGCTTAGAGTCTTTTCCAAAGACAGATGCAAATCATAAAGAACAAAAGTTTGTACTTGATTCATGACTGAACAGGAGGCCAGTGCAATGACTTTGGAAGACAGGAGACAAGCTCAAATGAGTCATCATCAGGTGCCCTGCCGCATGGCGTTGGCGATTATGGACTTCCATCTGTCTCTATCTCTCGTTGCCCCTAGCATCTCCCCCACCCTCCTCGTCCCCAGCCACTCTGCAAGTCCGCCCAGCATGTTCTCCCTGGGTCTACCGGTGCTCTCTTTCCCTCCAGCTTTCCCGTTGTGACCAGGTGCTCCAAATTCCCCTTCCTCATAAAATGGCCTATAAATGTTGCCTGTCTTTTCCTAATCTTCCTTATGAATGATCTACTTGTGTCTGTCTCGTTTGTTTTCTTTGCTGTCCATGGAACTCAAATGAGTAAGAGTCGAAAACCAGCCAAAGCGCATTATTTTGATTATTCTAGAGTCTGTGGAGACAATCTTTTGAAGTATCAAACAAAAGTGTGTTACAATATTTAAACTGAGACAGAACAAATGAAGATACACGTGGTTCAGTGGCATCAATGGAAAGGTAAAGACAAGCAGCATTGATTTTCTGAGTTCTAGATAGGTCCCTTCGCAGATTTTGCAAATGTGCTGTTAAGAAGAAAGTGTCTGATCGAAAGTGATACTAAGGTTATGTACATGTGATAAGAACAGAATGTTAATGCAATTGATAGACAATACAGATAAAAGAGAAGGACACTTTTGAAACATGGTGGAATGATGAGCAATGTTTTTGTTTTTCACTATTTACCTGGGGTGAGTTTTCTGTCATTCAGAACTCAGCTTTACAATTTTGAGGGGTAGAAAATGTCCGATCAACATCTTTCAAACTGGTTCAGTGATAGAAGTTTGTATTATCTGTAAAGCTTTCAAGTGACTCATTGAGAGGCAATGGCATTTGCTACAGATTTAGTATAGAGAACAAACAGTAAAGGTTAGTGTACTGAGCCTTGTGATACGCCACAGTTTATAGATGTTTCAAGAAAACAGAGATCATTCACTGAGCTATTTTGAGTCGCCCGTTAAGATAAGATTTTTTTTTTAACGGATGCCATGAGGAAATTAAATCTAACGATATGACACTTTTTTTTCAACCGTAGAGTTATTAGCCATAGGGCAGTTTACACATCTACCATAGCAAATTTACTTAAACAATAAAAAAAAAACAGGAAATCGCACTGCAGAAAATCAAAATTTTTTTAAATTAGACTACAAAGCGAGAGGGAGATACCGATTGAAAGAGAGAGAGAGAGACAGCGACAGAGACAGAGACTGGGACAGAGACAGAGACAGAGAGATAAAGAGAGACAGACAGGCAAAGAGAGACAGAGAAAGAGAGAGAAAGGGGAGAGAGAGAGAGAAGGAGAGAGAAGGAGAGAGAGAGAGAAACAGAGAGAGAGGAATAAAAATAGAATTGGAGAGAAAAAAAGCACACACACACACAAACACACACACACACACACATACCCCCCCCCACACACACACACACACACACACACACACAACACACACACACACACACACACAACAACACACACACACAACACACACACACACACACACACACACACACACCCCACCCACCCACCCACACATACACACACACACACACAAACACCCACAACACACCCACCCACCCACACACACACACACACACACTTTCACACACACAAAGTTGGAGATATACAAGTAGAGAGAAAAATCTAGTCGACACCCAACGTCCAGAAAAGACGTGACCAAGCAGAACAGAGTGATGGCTTTCCTGCAGGATTGACTGACGTGTCTGTAATCACTCTGTGAACATCGCTGGCTCCCAATGGACTTTCTGCCTCTGGCATCTCCATTCCACAGCATACCTACCCCCCCCCCCCCCACACACACACAAGTTCCACTCTCATCCTAATCACCCAACGTCCTCACTCATTTCCTCACCCTGTCCTTTCTTTTCCGCCACCAGCTAACCACATCTATCAATCTGGGAAAGTAAAAACTTTCTGAAGGAAAGAAGTGTGGATCTGGTCGAGAAATGTTCATCACATAAATTATATACATGTACGTTCCCAAAGAACGATTTTCATGGCAACAACTCACGAGGCATTTGGGTTCTCTGCAGACAGACTATTACACAACTGGAACTTGGTATATGCAATCTGAAAACAGCAGCAGCAGCAACAACATCAACAGCAGCAACAACAACAACACAACAACAACAAAACAACAACAGTAACAACAACAACAACAAAAACAACAAACACAACAACAACAACAACAAACAACAAAGAAAACCATTATTATCTAAAGTTTCGATTCAGTTAGCACCAAGCAACTTTTAAGTCTGCTGTAATCTCAGTTTTGAAGATTGGGTCGATACTCTTCCAGAACGCATTTTCAGGGATGTGCAACCGATTTGACCAGTATCATGTTTGTATTTGCCAAGACTGCTGTACGATGTAATATCCTGCAGTGATATATTTAGTGGTAACATATAAATTAATCATCAGAAACAAGCTGCTCTGTCTGTTGTGAGTGGCAAGAAAGTCTGTAAAGAACTGGACA
>JAPXFY010003211.1:0-20000 GCA_030674185.1 Monoplex corrugatus
TTCCCTCCAGCTTTCCCGTTGTGACCAGGTGCTCCAAATCCCCTTTCCTCATAAAATGGCCTATAAATGTTGCCTGTCTTTTCCTAATCTTCCTTATGAGTGATCTACTTGTGTCTGCCTCCATCAAGACTGTCTCGTTTGTTTTTTTTTGCTGTCCATGGAACTCTCAACTTTCTTCTTAGAAACCACATCTGACTATCCTCAAGACAAAACAAACCCCTCTACAATCAAATGATGACTTTCAAGTTAAAACCTGCGAACACAGGAGACACATCCCTAACTAAAAGTGACCACAGTATAAGTGTGGCCATAAGCACTGACCTCATGCTGGCGTCGTTTTCACCGATACAACCACGGAACACCTCCGCCACAACGGTGTCGAGGGTGTATCCACAGTGCACACGGCTGTCTGACGGGCTGAACATCCTGTAACAACATAGTACTCACTCTCTTCATCACGAGAGGTTCATCACACTCACACATCTCCATACGAGCTCCACCCGAGCTTGTAAACAGTTACCTGGCTGACTCTTTAAGCCTGAAAAACACAAACACATACACACACACAAACACACACACACACACACAAACACACACAGAAACACCCACACAAACACATACACACACACACGCACATACACACACACGCATACACACACACACAAAACACACACATACAAACAGAAACACACACATACACACAGAAACACACACACACAGAAACACACACACACAGACAAAACACACATACAAACAGAAACACACACACACACACACACACACAGAAACACACACAAACAGAAACACACACACACACAGAAACACACACACACAGAAACACACACACACACACAAAACACACATACAAACAGAAGCACACACACAAAGAGAAATACACACACACACACACAAACAGAAACACACACACACATACACACAAACAGAAACACACACACACACACAAAACACACACAAACATAAATACACACACACATACACACACGCACGCGCGCAAACACACACACACATGACACTCACACACACACACTCACACACACAAACACTCACATACACACACTTACATACCTCACACACACACACATGACAGTCACACACACACACACATGCACGCACACACACACTCACACACGCACGCACGCACACACACACACACACGCACGCACACACACACACACACAACACACACACTCACACACACACACTCACACACACAGACACAAAACCAAAAACACCCCCCCCACACACACACACACACACCGGAGCCGAGTGAAGACACAACCAGCCACTTAGTACAAACTTACCCCATCAACGTCTCACAGACTCATATCACACAAATCACCCCCAATCATACACACACAGTCTCATTCGCCCAACAACAGGAGTAAAGTAACATCTCCCTTATCGAAGCTCCTTCGGTCCATTCTCCATCTCCGTAATTTTTTTTAAAAAGACCCACCCGCTCACCCACTTACCCCCCCCCCCCCCCACACACACACATACACACATATCACGACACAAAGACTGAAGCGATAAACAATACAACACAAAACAACACAACATAAAACCAAAACAAAACCAAAACGTAAAGACAAACAGAATACACTCACACACATAAAAAAACCCAAAAAAACCCCGAATACCAAGACAATTTTAAAAACACAAAAACAAACACACAACACACAAACCAACCTGAAACAAACACTGCGATAACCCTTACCGTTTCCCTAAAATGTCTTTTCCATTTCTTCAAATGTTAACACCCTGAAATATCGTCACCACCACCATATTAACCCAGTTGCCAGACCGCCACACTCAAACCATGGGTTTTGAGTTCAACCCTCTTGTGGGCCATTACACGCCCTGACCTATCATCATCACCACCACATCATCATCATCACCACCACCACATCATCATCATCATCATCATCAAGCGCCTTGCCACATGGCATTGGCGATCATTGCCCTCCATATGCATCTATCCCTTGCTGCCGCAAGCACATCTTCCACCCTCTCTGTCCTCAGCCACTCTGCAAGTCCATCCAATATTTTCTCCCTGGGTCTATCTGGTGCTCTCTTTCTCTCCACCTTTCCTGTTGTGACCAGGTGCTCCAATTCCCCTTTCCTCATAAAATGGCCTGTAAATGTTGCCTGTCTTTTCCTAATCTTCCTTATGAATAATCTTCTTGTGTCTGCCTCCATCAAGACTGTCTCGTTTGTTTTCTTTGCTGTCCATGGAACTCTCAACATTCACCACCACAACATTAGCTCAATTGTTAGAAGGCCATACTCAGACCAAGGGTTTTGAGTTCAACCCTGGCAATGGGCATAATTTAAAGGTCAGTTGTTAGAGCACCAAGCTCAAATGGCAAGGGGCATAATCTATACGGTCAGTTGTTAGAGCACCAAGCTCAAATGGCAAGGGGCATAATCTATACGGTCAGTTGTTAGAGCACCAAGCTCAAATGGCAAGGGGCATAATCTATACGGTCAGTTGTTACAGCACCAAGCTCAACTGGCAGCTGGCATAATTTATAGGTCAGTTGTTACAGCACCAAGCTCAAATGGCAAGGGGCATAATCTATACGGTCAGTTGTTACAGCACCAAGCTCAAATGGCAAGGGGCATAATTTATAGGTCAGTTGTTACAGCACCAAGCTCAAATGGCAAGGGGCATAATCTATACGGTTAGTTGTTAGAGCACCAAGCTCAAATGGCAAGGGGCATAATTTATAGGTCAGTTGTTAGAGCACCAAGCTCAAATGGCAAGGGGCATAATTTATAGGTCAGTTGTTAGAGCACCAAGCTCAAATGGCAAGGGGCATAATTTATTGGTCAGTTGTTAGAGCACCAAGCTCAAATGGCAAGGGGCATAATCTATAGGTCAGTTGTTAGAGCACCAAGCTCAAATGGCAAGGGGCATAATATATAGGTCAGTTGTTACAACACCAAGCTCAACTGGCAAGGGGCATAATTTATAGGTCAGTTGTTAGAGCACCAAGCTCAAATGGCAAGGGGCATAATTTATAGGTCAGTTGTTAGAACACCAAGCTCAAAGGGCAAGGGGCATAATTCATAGGTCAGTTGTTAGAGCACCAAGCTCAAATGGCAAGGGGCATAATTTATAGGTCAGTTGTTAGAGCACCAAGTTCAAATGGCAAGGGGCATAATTTATAGGTCTGTTGTTTGAGCACCAAGCTCAAATGGCAAGGGTTGTGGGTTCAGTCTTCGGTTTGGTCATTAACCCTTTGACTCCCGCAGCCTGTCCACCGACATCTTGCATTGTCAACCATGCTACCAAAGCAAAAACTTAACCCTTTGACTCCCTCACCTTATCTCCTGGCTTCCTGCAGGAAACTGGTGGATGGGGTGGGGAAGACAAAGGGTTAAGTTTTCGCAGCAGGTGGATAGGGTGCTTTAGTCAAAAGTTTAAACATCCTGAAATATTACCACCACCACCACCACCACCACCATAAATCATCCCTGAGCCGCGCCTTCTGATTACGGGACACTTTTTGTCCCTTGCTGTGAAGATGTGACAACTAGTGAAACACGTGTATACCACAGACAGACTTACCTGGCCTTTATCTGGTACTGTCTGCCCTTCTCCTTGCTGTGAAGATGTGACAACTAGTGAAACACGTGTATACCACAGACAGAAGACTTACCTGGCCTTTATCTGGTACTGTCTGCCCTTCTCCTTGCTGTGAAGATGTGACAACTAGTGAAACACGTGTATACCACAGACAGAAGACTTACCTGGCCTTTATCTGGTACTGTCTGCCCTTCTCCTTGCTGTGAAGATGTGACCACTAGTGAAACACGTGTATACCACAGACAGAAGACTTACCTGGCCTTTATCTGGTACTGTCTGCCCTTCTCCTTGCTGTGAAGATGTGACCACTAGTGAAACACGTGTATACCACAGACAGAAGACTTACCTGGCCTTTATCTGGTACTGTCTGCCCTTCTCCTTGCTGTGAAGATGTGACAACTAGTGAAACACGTGTATACCACAGACAGAAGACTTACCTGGCCTTTATCTGGTACTGTCTGCCCTTCTCCTTGCTGTGAAGATGTGACAACTAGTGAAACACGTGTATACCACAGACAGAAGACTTACCTGGCCTTTATCTGGTACTGTCTGCCCTTCTCCTTCTCCTTGCTGTGAAGATGTGACCACTAGTGAAACACGTGTGTACCACAGACAGAAGACTTACCTGGCCTTTATCTGGTACTGTCTGCCCTTCTCCTTCTCCTTGCTGTGAAGATGTGACAACTAGTGAAACACATGTGTACCACAGACACAAGACTTACCTGGCCTTTATCTGGTACTGTCTGCCCTTCTCCTTCTCCTTGCTGTGAAGATGTGACCACTAGTGAAACACGTGTATACCACAGACACAAGACTTACCTGGCCTTTATCTGGTACTGTCTGCCCTTCTCCTTCTCCTTGCTGATGGACTTGTGCAGTTTGTCTATTTGTTCTTTTAGCTCTTTTGTCTCTGACGTCCTGAAACATAACAACAATCATGATTCATTTATGTAGTGTAACATACTGATTCATTAGTGTAGCGTAACATACTGATTCATTTGTGTAGCGTAACATACTGATTCATTTGTGTAGTGTAACATACTGATTCATTTGTGTAGTGTAACATACTGATTCATTTGTGTAGTGTAACATACTGATTCATTTGTGTAGTGTAACATACTGATTCATTTGTGTAGTGTAACATACTGATTCATTAGTGTAGTGTAACATACTGATTCATTAGTGTAGTGTAACATACTGATTCATTAGTGTAGCGTAACATACTGATTCATTTGTGTAGCGTAACATACTGATTCATTTGTGTAGTGTAACATACTGATTCATTTGTGTAGCGTAACATACTGATTCATTTGTATAGTGTAACATACTGATTCATTTGTATAGCGTAACATACTGATTCATTAGTGTAGTGTAACATACTGATTCATTAGTGTAGTGTAACATACTGATTCATTTGTGTAGCATAACATACTGATTCATTTGTGTAGTGTAACATACTGATTCATTTGTGTAGTGTAACATACTGATTCATTTGTATAGCGTAACATACTGATTCATTTGTGTAGTGTAACTTACTGATTCATTTGTGTAGTGTAACATACTGATTCATTTGTGTAGTGTAACATACTGATTCATTTGTGTAGTGTAACATACTGATTCATTTGTGTAGCACAACATACTGATTCATTTGGGTAGTGTAACATACTGATTCATTTGTGTAGCATAACATACTGATTCATTTGGGTAGTGTAACATACTGATTCATTTGTGTAGCATAACATACTGATTCATTTGTGTAGCATAACATACTGATTCATTTGTGTAGCATAACATACTGATTCATTAGTGTAGTGTAACATACTGATTCATTAGTGTAGTGTAACATACTGATTCATTTGTGTAGTGTAACATACTGATTCATTTGTGTAGTGTAACATACTGATTCATTAGTGTAGTGTAACATACTGATTCATTTGTGTAGTGTAACATACTGATTCATTTGTGTAGTGTAACATACTGATTCATTAGTGTAGTGTAACATACTGATTCATTTGTGTAGTGTAACATACTGATTCATTAGTGTAGTGTAACATACTGATTCATTTGTGTAGTGTAACATACTGATTCATTAGTGTAGTGTAACATACTGATTCATTTGTGTAGTGTAACATACTGATTCATTTGTGTAGTGTAACATACTGATTCATTTGTGTAGTGTAACATACTGATTCATTTGTGTAGTGTAACATACTGATTCATTTGTGTAGTGTAACATACTGATTCATTTGTGTAGTGTAACATACTGATTCATTAGTGTAGTGTATAATATGCATTATGTTGTGTAACATACTGATTCATTTGTGTAGTGTAACATACTGATTATTAGTGTAGTGTAACATATGATTCATTTGTGTAGTGTAACATACTATTCATTAGTGTAGTGTAAATACTGATTCATTTGTATGTAACATACTGATTCATTAGTGTAGTGTAAATACATGATTATTTGTGAGTGTAACATACTGATTCATTAGTGTAGTGTAACATACTGATTCATTTGTTAGTGTAACATACTGATTCATTTGTAGTGTAACATATGATTCATTAGTGTAGTGTAACATACTGATTCATTTGTGTGTAACATACTGATTCATATGTTATGTATATGTTAGTTGTAACATCTGATTCATTAGTGTAGTGTAACATACTGATTCATTTGTGTAGTGTAACATCTGATTCATTTGTGTAGTGTAACATACTGATTCATTGTGTGTTGTAAATATGATTCATTGTGTAGTGTAACATACTGATTCATTGTGTAGTGTAACATACTGATTCATTTGGTTAAATACTGATTCATTGTGTAGTGTAACATACTGATTCATTAGTGTAGTGTAACAATGATATTATTAGTGTAACATACTGATCATTGTGTAGTGTAAATACTGATTCATATGTTATGTAATATGATCATTAGTTGTGTACATACTGATTCATTGTGTAGTGTAACATACTGATTCATTAGTGTAGTGTAACATACTGATTCATTTTGAGTGTAACATACTGATTCTTTGTGTAGTGTAACATACTGTTCATTGTGTAGTGTAACATACTGATTCATTAGTTGTGTAACATACTGATTCATTTGTAGTGTAACATACTGATTCATTAGTGTAGTTAACATACTGATTCATTTGTGTAGTGTAACATACTGATTCATTGTTAGTGTAACATACTGATTCATTAGTGAGTGTAACATTATTCTTTGTGTAGTGTAACATACTGTTCATTAGTGTAGTGTAAATACTGATTCATTGTGTAGTGTAACATACTGATTTTATTTGTAGTGTAACATACTGTTCATTGTGTAGTGTAACATACTGATTCATTAGTGTAGTGTAACATACTGATTCATTGTGTGTAACATAGATTTTTGTGTAGTGTAACATACTGATTCATTTGTGTGTAACATCTGATTCATTGTGTAGTGTAACATATGATTTATTGTGTAGTGTACATACTGATTCATTGTGTAGTGTAACATACTGATTCATTTGTGTAGTTAACATTACTGATTCATTAGTGTAGTGAACTACTGATTCATTGAGTGTAACATATTATTTGTAGTTATATACTGATTCATTAGTTATGTAAATACTGATTCATTGTGTATGTAACATACTGATTCATTGTGTAGTGTAACATACTGATTCTATGTGTAGTTAACTACTGATTTTTGTGTATTGATTCATTGTGTAGTGTAACATACTGATTCATTTGTGTAGTGTAACATACTGATTCATTTGTGTAGTGTAACATACTATCATTTGTTAGTGTAACAACTGATTCATTTGTTAGTGTAACATATGATTCATTTGTGTAGTGTAACATACTGATTCATTTGTGTAGTGTAAATACTGATTCATTTGTGTATGTAACATATGATCATTTTTGTAATTTTTGGTAGTTAACTATGATCATTGGTAGTGTATACTGATTCATTGTGTAGTGTAACATACTGATTCATTTGTGTAGTGTAACATACTGATTCATTTGTGTAGTGTAACATACTGATTCATTTGTGTAGTGTAACATACTGATTCATTTGTGTAGTGTAACATACTGATTCATTTGTGTAGTGTAACATACTGATTCATTTGTGTAGTGTAACATACTGATTCATTAGTGTAGTGTAACATACTGATTCATTTGTGTAGTGTAACATACTGATTCATTGTGTAGTGTAACATATGATTCATTGTGTAGTGTAACATACTGATTCATTTGTGTAGTGTAACATACTGATTCATTTGTGTAGTGTAACATACTGATTCATTTGTGTAGTGTAACATACTGATTCATTTGTTAGTGTAACATACTGATTCATTGTTAGGTAACATACTGATTCATTTGTAGTGTAACATACTGATTCATTAGTGTAGTGTAACATACTGATTCATTTGTGTAGGTAACATACTGATTCATTTGTGTAGTGTAACATACTGATTCATTTGTGTAGTGTAACATACTGATTCATTTGTTAGGTAACATACTGATTCATTTGTGTAGTGTAACATACTGATTCATTGTGTAGTGTAAATACTGATTCATTTGTGTAGTGTAACATACTGATTCATTTGTGTAGTGTAACATACTGATTCATTTGTGTAGTAAACATACTGATTCATTTGGTAGTGTAACATACTGATTCATTTGTGTGTAACATACTGATTCATTTGGTAGTGTAACATACTGATTCATTTGTGTAGTAACATACTGATTCATTTGTGGTGTAACATACTGATTCATTGTGTAGTTAACATACTGATTCATTAGTGTAGTGTAACATACTGATTCATTGTGTAGTGTAACATACTGATTCATTTGTGTAGTGTAAATATAATTCATTTGTGTAGTGTAACATACTGATTCATTAGTGTAGTGTAACATACTGATTCATTTGTGTAGTGTAACATACTGATTCATTGTGTAGTGTAACATACTGATTCATTGTGTAGTGTAACATACTGATTCATTGTGTAGTGTAACATACTGATTCATTAGTGTAGTGTAACATACTGATTCATTTGTGTAGTGTAACATACTGATTCATTAGTGTAGTGTAACATACTGATTCATTGTGTAGTGTAACATACTGATTCATTTGTGTAGTGTAACATACTGATTCATTTGTGTAGTGTAACATACTGATTCATTGTGTAGTTAACATACTGATTCATTTGTGTAGTGTAACATACTGATTCATTTGTGTAGTGTAACATACTGATTCATTATGTAGTGTAACATACTGATTCATTGTGTAGTGTAACATACTGATTCATTTGTGTAGTGTAACATACTGATTCATTGTGTAGTGTAACATACTGATTCATTTGTGTAGTGTAACATACTGATTCATTTGTGTAGTGTAACATACTGATTCATTAGTGTAGTGTAACATACTGATTCATTTGTGTAGTGTAACATACTGATTCATTAGTGTAGTGTAACATACTGATTCATTTTGTAGTGTAACATACTGATTCATTGTGTAGTGTAACATACTGATTCATTTGTGTAGTGTAACATACTGATTCATTGTGTAGTGTAACATACTGATTCATTTGTGTAGTGTAACATACTGATTCATTTGTGTAGTGTAACATACTGATTCATTAGTGTAGTGTAACATACTGATTCATTGTGTATGTAACATACTGATTCATTAGTGTAGTGTAACATACTGATTCATTTGTGTAGTGTAACATACTGATTCATTAGTGTAGTGTAACATACTGATTCATTTGTGTAGTGTAACATACTGATTCATTGTGTAGTGTAACATACTGATTCATTGTGTAGTGTAACATACTGATTCATTTGTGTAGTGTAACATACTGATTCATTTGTGTAGTGTAACATACTGATTCATTAGTGTAGTGTAACATACTGATTCATTTGTGTAGTGTAACATACTGATTCATTAGTGTAGTGTAACATACTGATTCATTTGTGTAGTGTAACATACTGATTCATTGTGTAGTGTAACTACTGATTCATTGTGTAGTGTAACATACTGATTCATTAGTGTAGTGTAACATACTGATTCATTGTGTAGTGTAACATACTGATTCATTTGTGTAGTGTAACATACTGATTCATTGTGTAGTGTAACATACTGATTCATTAGTGTAGTGTAACATACTGATTCATTTGTGTAGTGTAACATACTGATTCATTAGTGTAGTGTAACATACTGATTCATTTGTGTAGTGTAACATACTGATTCATTTGTGTAGTGTAACATACTGATTCATTTGTGTAGTGTAACATACTGATTCATTAGTGTAGTGTAACATACTGATTCATTAGTGTAGTGTAACATACTGATTCATTTGTGTAGTGTAACATACTGATTCATTAGTGTAGTGTAACATACTGATTCATTAGTGTAGTGTAACATACTGATTCATTTGTGTAGTGTAACATACTGATTCATTTGTGTAGTGTAACATACTGATTCATTTGTGTAGTGTAACATACTGATTCATTAGTGTAGTGTAACATACTGATTCATTTGTGTAGTGTAACATACTGATTCATTGTGTAGTGTAACATACTGATTCATTGTGTAGTGTAACATACTGATTCATTAGTGTAGTGTAACATACTGATTCATTTGTGTAGTGTAACATACTGATTCATTTAGTGTAGTGTAACATACTGATTCATTTGTGTAGTGTAACATACTGATTCATTATGTAGTGTAACATACTGATTCATTGTGTATGTAACATACTGATTCATTAGTGTAGTGTAACATACTGATTCATTAGTGTAGTGTAACATACTGATTCATTTGTGTAGTGTAACATACTGATTCATTTGTGTAGTGTAAATACTGATTCATTTGTGTAGTGTAACATACTGATTCATTAGTGTATGTAACATACTGATTCATTTGTGTAGTGTAACATACTGATTCATTAGTGTAGTGTAACATACTGATTCATTTGTGTAGTGTAACATACTGATTCATTTGTGTAGTGTAACATACTGATTCATTGTGTAGTGTAACATACTGATTCATTTGTGTAGTGTAACATACTGATTCATTATGTAGTGTAACATACTGATTCATTGTGTGTGTAACATACTGATTCATTAGTGTAGTGTAACATACTGATTCATTAGTGTAGTGTAACATACTGATTCATTTGTGTAGTGTAACATACTGATTCATTAGTGTATGTAACATACTGATTCATTTGTGTAGTGTAACATACTGATTCATTAGTGTAGTGTAACATACTGATTCATTTGTGTAGTGTAACATACTGATTCATTAGTGTAGTGTAACATACTGATTCATTAGTGTAGTGTAACATACTGATTCATTTGTGTAGTGTAACATACTGATTCATTAGTGTAGTGTAACATACTGATTCATTAGTGTAGTGTAACATACTGATTCATTAGTGTAGTGTAACATACTGATTCATTTGTGTAGTGTAACATACTGATTCATTAGTGTAGTGTAACATACTGATTCATTTGTGTAGTGTAACATACTGATTCATTATGTGTAGTGTAACATACTGATTCATTAGTGTAGTGTAACATACTGATTCATTTGTGTAGTGTAACATACTGATTCATTTGTGTAGTGTAACATACTGATTCATTAGTGTAGTGTAACATACTGATTCATTAGTGTAGTGTAACATACTGATTCATTGTGTAGTGTAACATACTGATTCATTTGTGTAGTGTAACATACTGATTCATTGTGTAGTGTAACATACTGATTCATTGTGTAGTGTAACATACTGATTCATTTGTGTAGTGTAACATACTGATTCATTGTGTAGTGTAACATACTGATTCATTTGTAGTGTAACATACTGATTCATTAGTGTAGTGTAACATACTGATTCATTTGTGTAGTGTAACATACTGATTCATTTGTGTAGTGTAACATACTGATTCATTTGTGTAGTGTAACATACTGATTCATTAGTGTAGTGTAACATACTGATTCATTTGTGTAGTGTAACATACTGATTCATTTGTGTAGTGTAACATACTGATTCATTAGTGTAGTGTAACATACTGATTCATTAGTGTAGTGTAACATACTGATTCATTAGTGTAGTGTAACATACTGATTCATTAGTGTAGTGTAACATACTGATTCATTAGTGTAGTGTAACATACTGATTCATTTGTGTAGTGTAACATACTGATTCATTAGTGTAGTGTAACATACTGATTCATTAGTGTAGTGTAACATACTGATTCATTTGTGTAGTGTAACATACTGATTCATTAGTGTAGTGTAACATACTGATTCATTAGTGTAGTGTAACATACTGATTCATTCGTGTAGTGTAACATACTGATTCATTTGTGTAGTGTAACATACTGATTCATTAGTGTAGTGTAACATACTGATTCATTTGTGTAGTGTAACATACTGATTCATTAGTGTAGTGTAACATACTGATTCATTTGTGTAGTGTAACATACTGATTCATTAGTGTAGTGTAACATACTGATTCATTTGTGTAGTGTAACATACTGATTCATTAGTGTAGTGTAACATACTGATTCATTAGTGTAGTGTAACATACTGATTCATTAGTGTAGTGTAACATACTGATTCATTAGTGTAGTGTAACATACTGATTCATTAGTGTAGTGTAACATACTGATTCATTAGTGTAGTGTAACATACTGATTCATTAGTGTAGTGTAACATACTGATTCATTAGTGTAGTGTAACATACTGATTCATTTGTGTAGTGTAACATACTGATAATTCATTTGTGTAGTGTAACATACTGATTCATTTGTGTAGTGTAACATACTGATTCATTTGTGTAGTGTAACATACTGATTCATTTGTGTAGTGTAACATACTGATTCATTTGTGTAGTGTAACATACTGATTCATTTGTGTAGTGTAACATACTGATTCATTTGTGTAGTGTAACATACTGATTCATTTGTGTAGTGTAACATACTGATTCATTTGTGTAGTGTAACATACTGATTCATTTGTGTAGTGTAACATACTGATTCATTAGTGTAGTGTAACATACTGATTCATTAGTGTAGTGTAACATACTGATTCATTAGTGTAGTGTAACATACTGATTCATTAGTGTAGTGTAACATACTGATTCATTAGTGTAGTGTAACATACTGATTCATTAGTGTAGTGTAACATACTGATTCATTTGTGTAGTGTAACATACTGATAATTCATTAGTGTAGTGTAACATACTGATTCATTTGTGTAGTGTAACATACTGATTCATTTGTGTAGTGTAACATACTGATTCATTTGTGTAGTGTAACATACTGATTCATTTGTGTAGTGTAACATACTGATTCATTTGTGTAGTGTAACATACTGATTCATTTGTGTAGTGTAACATACTGATTCATTTGTGTAGTGTAACATACTGATTCATTTGTGTAGTGTAACATACTGATTCATTTGTGTAGTGTAACATACTGATTCATTTGTGTAGTGTAACATACTGATTCATTTGTGTAGTGTAACATACTGATTCATTTGTGTAGTGTAACATACTGATTCATTTGTGTAGTGTAACATACTGATTCATTAGTGTAGTGTAACATACTGATTCATTTGTGTAGTGTAACATACTGATTCATTAGTATAGTGTAACATACTGATTCATTTGTGTAGTGTAACATACTGATTCATTAGTGTAGTGTAACATACTGATTCATTAGTGTAGTGTAACATACTGATTCATTTGTGTAGTGTAACATACTGATTCATTTGTATAGTGTAACATACTGATTCATTAGTGTAGTGTAACATACTGATTCATTTGTGTAGTGTAACATACTGATTCATTTGTGTAGTGTAACATACTGATTCATTTGTGTAGTGTAACATACTGATTCATTAGTGTAGTGTAACATACTGATTCATTTGTGTAGTGTAACATACTGATTCATTAGTGTAGTGTAACATACTGATTCATTAGTGTAGTGTAACATACTGATTCATTTGTGTAGTGTAACATACTGATTCATTTGTATAGTGTAACATACTGATTCATTTGTGTAGTGTAACATACTGATTCATTTGTATAGTGTAACATACTGATTCATTTGTGTAGTGTAACATACTGATTCATTTGTGTAGTGTAACATACTGATTCATTTGTGTAGTGTAACATACTGATTCATTAGTGTAGTGTAACATACTGATTCATTTGTGTAGTGTAACATACTGATTCATTAGTGTAGTGTAACATACTGATTCATTAGTGTAGTGTAACATACTGATTCATTAGTGTAGTGTAACATACTGATTCATTAGTGTAGTGTAACATACTGATTCATTTGTGTAGTGTAACATACTGATAATTCATCAGTGTAGTGTAACATACTGATTCATTTGTGTAGTGTAACATACTGATTCATTTGTGTAGTGTAACATACTGATTCATTTGTGTAGTGTAACATACTGATTCATTTGTGTAGTGTAACATACTGATTCATTTGTGTAGTGTAACATACTGATTCATTTGTGTAGTGTAACATACTGATTCATTTGTGTAGTGTAACATACTGATTCATTTGTGTAGTGTAACATACTGATTCATTTGTGTAGTGTAACATACTGATTCATTTGTGTAGTGTAACATACTGATTCATTTATGTAGTGTAACATACTGATTCATTTGTGTAGTGTAACATACTGATTCATTAGTGTAGTGTAACATACTAAACATAAATCATCTGTGTAGCGTAACAATCCATGTCAAAGCATGATGGTTACACTTTACACAGCAGTAACACTAACGACAAAACATGTGAGTGGCCTGTTTTCCATGCTGCTTTAACTGTTGACAAATGTAGTGTGCAGACCTCCTGTTGCCAGTGGACATGACTGACCATCTTCAGGGTTGTGGAAGGTAAAGCAACAAAGGACAGGATGACAAACGTAGTCTGCAGACCTCCTGTTGCCAGTGGACATGACTGACCATCTTCAGGGTTGTGGAAGGTAAAGCAACAAAGGACAGGATGACAAATGTAGTCTGCAGACCTCCTGTTGCCAGTGGACATGACTGACCATCTTCAGGGTTGTGGAAGGTAAAGCAACAAAGGACAGGATGACAAACGTAGTCTGCAGACCTCCTGTTGCCAGTGGACATGACTGACCATCTTCAGGGTTGTGGAAGGTAAAGCAACAAAGGACAGGATGACAAACGTAGTCTGCAGACCTCCTGTTGCCAGTGGACATGACTGACCATCTTCAGGGTTGTGGAAGGTAAAGCAACAAAGGACAGGATGACAAACGTAGTCTGCAGACCTCCTGTTGCCAGTGGACATGACTGACCATCTTCAGGGTTGTGGAAGGTAAAGCAACAAAGGACAGGATGACAAATGTAGTCTGCAGACCTCCTGTTGTCAGTGGACATGATTGACCATCTTCAGGGTTGTGGAAGGTAAAACAACAAAGAACAGGAGAGGGTACCACCCTCATCAACGAATCTGGAGTATTGTAAAATTCCTACCACCATACTTTCCTATGGGACAGTATGTACTGTCTGTTTCGTATGCTGTTAGTTCAAAGATGTTTTTTTTCTCTGTGTGTTTGTGTGCGTGTTTGTGTGTGTGTGTGTGTGTGTGTGTGTGTGTGTGTGTGTGTGTGTGTTTTAATGTGTGTGTGTGTGTGTTGTTTAATGTGTATGTGTGTGTGTCCGTGCGTGTGTGTTTAATATGTGTGTGTATGTATTCTAGAGAGAAGGACAGAGAGAGAGAAAGCGAGCGAGTAGAAGGGAGGGAGGGAGAGAGAGAGAGAGACAGACAGACAGACAGACAGACAGAGAGAGAGACAGAGAGAGACAGACAGAGATTGAGAGAGAGAGAGAGAGAGAGAGAGAGAGAGAGAGAGAAGGCAGACAGACCGATAGACAGACAAACAGAGAAAGACAGACTGTGTGTGTGTGTGCATAATAATTTATAATAATAATTACAATATTTATATAGCGCAAAATCTTGATAAAATCAAATCTAAGCGCTGAAGCAGACACACACGTAAGCACGCACGCACGCACACACACGCACGCACACACACACACACACACACACACACACACACACGCATGGCTATAAATGGGGAGAAAGAATAAAAGCAATAAAAGCAAGAATAAAAGCAATGGAAAATTATAGAGAGCATAGCATATACAATTATATATTATAACCATGTGATTCCCTCCGAGCGGAGACAGGCTGCAGAGGGGGGGGGGGGGGGGGTTGAGTGAGGTTAGGATTTTATGCGGAGGAGAAAAGGTGAGTTTTGAGAGCGGACTTGAAGGAGACAAAAGTAGGTTGCTGACGGACTGAGAGAGGAAGTTTGTTCCAGGAGAGTGGACCAGAAACAGAGAAGGCTCGTGGACCATAGGTATTGAGCTTAGTGCGTGGAAAGCGAAAAGTCAGAGGATCGGAGGCAGAGCGGAGGGTACGTGAGGGAACATAGATCTCAAGTAGGCTTGACAGGTAATCGGGGGCTGCGTTATTGAGGCTTTTGTAGCACATGGTGTCTAGTTTGTACTGTATGCGCTTTGATACAGGGAGCCAGTGAAGTTGTGCCAGGAGAGGAGATATGTGGTCAGCTTTTTTCTTTTTGAGTACAAGGCGTACAGCATTGTTTTGAATGCGCTGTAGGATGTGAATGGTGGAGGCAGGAAGACCAGACAGGAGTGAATTGCAATAGTCAATGCGAGACATTATGAAGGAGAGAACGAGTTTTGCAGTTGTTTCGACAGAGAGATACTTCCTGATCAGCCTTATACGATGGAGATGATAGTAGCAGGATCTGGCAGTTTGAGAAACAAAGTTGTTCATGGAGAGGGTAGAGTCAATGCAGACACCAAGGTTTTTAGCTGAATCAGAAATTGGGACTGATGTGTTACATAATGGGAGAGAAAAAGGAGGCAGCTGAGAAAGTTTCTGACGGGTGCCAATGAGGATAGCTTCTGTTTTGTCGTCATTAAGCTGAAGTCTATTGTGTGTCATCCAGTTCTTAATGTCCGAGTAACACTCAGTGGTGCGAGTCAACAGGCGCTGTATATTATCAGGCGAGTCACTGTCTTGAAGTTGGGTGTCATCAGCATAGAAGTGGTGTTTTATAGAATGGGAGTTGATGATGGTGGACAGGGGGGAGGTGTAAAGAGTGAACAGAACAGGGCCAAGGACAGATCCTTGTGGAACACCACAGGTCAGGTATGCAGGTTGAGAGTAAGTGCCATTGATGAGAACGGTTTGTTTTCTGTTGGATAGGTATGAAGTGAACCAAGACAGAGCAATGTCAGAGATGCCAAAAGTATGATGAAGTCTAGAAAGGAGAATACCATGATCAATGGTATCAAAGGCTGCAGACAGATCAAGGAGTGTGAGGAGAGAGACTTTGCCAGTATCAGTTGCAAGGAGGAGATTGTTGAGAATGTGTAGTAGGGCAGTTTCAGTGCTATGGCACTGGCGGTAGGCTGACTGGAAAGGATTGAGGAGATTGTTGGCAGACAGGTGAGAGTTCAGCTGGTTGAGGACGACTTTTTCAAGGAGTTTTGACAAGAAAGAGAGATTAGAGATAGGCCGGTAATTTTTCAGTTCATTTGGATCTAAATTGTGTTTCTTGAGAAGAGGGTGAACAATAGCAGACTTGAAAGAATCAGGGACAGTTCCAGTTTGAAGAGAAGTGTTGATGATGTCAGTGATGAATGGGAGGAGAGTAGGGAGACAGTCGGTGTAGAGAGAACCTGGAAGAGGATCCAGTTCGCAGGTTTTGAACGACATGGATCTGATTGTGTTGAGAATTTCTTCTTGTGAGACTGGGTTAAAAGTAGTAAGAGGTGTGCCAGAGAAGGAAGGGTCAGGTGGGCATGGTTGACAGGGTGTCCTGTCAAGCCTGTCACGAAGAGTTTGTATTTTGGTGGTGAAATACTTGGAGAATACAGATGGGAGTTCTTCATTTGTATGTTTTGTTGGGAGAGGTAAATCTTTTCGTGTGCCAAGGAGATGATTCATGGTTGTAAAGAGTTCTTTTGAAGAAGAGGCATTCAGGATTTTGGTTTGGAAATAGCTTGTTTTTGCTGATGCAATGAGGGTGGATACTTTTGTTTTAGAGGCTTGGAAAAGTTGCCTGTGTACAGTGAGTTTGGATTTGCGCCAGCGGCGCTCTGCTCTGCGGCGGGCACGTTTTGCACAGGCGATCTCATGAGTGAGCCAGGGGGTAGGGGGGCGGTCAGGTAAAGGACGGGTTGTGGCTGGAGCATGAGTGTCCAGAAGATGGTGGAGAGTAGTATAGAATTCATCGGCAAGGTTATGTGACTTTTCAGAAAGGAGACGGGAGGCATCAGATGAAAATGTGGAGAGGTCGATAGATTTGAGATTGCGTCGAGTCACTGTGCGCATGGTACGGGAAGGAGGAGAAATGTCGAGAGAACAGAGAATTGCAGAGTGGTCAGATGGAAGGGCTGAAGTTAGACGGGTAGAAAGAACTAAGCAGTTGTCAGTAGCGGAATTGTGGTGATCACGAGAAATGATCCAGTCAAGAATGTGACCTTTTTGATGGGTTGGTTCAGAAATGTGTTGAGTCATATTGTGATTGGACAGAGAGTTGATGATATGTCTTGTGTCATAACGGTGAGTGTTGTCATAGTGGACATTGATGTCACCTAGAATGATGAGATTTCCAGGTAAGAGACAGTAGTAATCGAGAAGTTGATCAAAGTCAGAGAGAAACATGGATGTGGTGAGCTTGTTGGCAGAGCTAGGTGGAGGTCGATAGACACAGGAGAAGGTGATGGGGTGAGGGGTGGATTGGAAGGATACTTCAACGTGCTCGAAAGAAGGATGGGAGAAAGGCAGAGACTGCGAGAAAGACAGGCGGGAATGGAGTGAGTCGTTGTAGAGGATGGCGATACCACCACCTCGGGATGAGCGATGGAAAGAAGCAAGCCTGTAACCACTCGGAGTGAGACTCACATGTATAGGTTCATGACCAAGGGGGTTAAGCCATGTTTCGGTGATAAAAGCAATGTCAACATGTTCATCTGCGATAAAGTCAGCAATGACATCAGCTTTGCCATCAGATATGTGTGGGTGTTGTGTGTGTTGTGTGTGTGTGTGTGTGTGTGTGTGTGTGTGTGTGTGTGTGTGTGTGTGTGTGTGTGTGTGTGTGTGTATGTGTTGTGTGTGTGTGTGTGGTTTTGTGTGTGTGTTGTGTGTGTGTGTGCTGTGTGTGGACGACAGTACAAACACACATTTTCTTGCGTGTTTTCCTCATGGCCTGTTTCATCTCCTCCAGCGTCTCCTCCGTCTCCTGACTGTTCTGGATAAGGGACAGATTTTGTTCCTCCAGTTCTGCAAAGATGTCCAGCACTTGTTGTGGGTCGCTGAAGTACAAGGGTAGTGCCTGTGACATCACCATCATGACAATACAACAACAACAACAACAACAACAAAGATGTCCAACACTTGTTGTGGGTCGCTGAAGTACAAGTGTAGTGCCTGTGACATCACAATCATGACAATACAACAACAACAACAACAACAACAACAACAAAGATGTCCAGAACTTGTTGTGGGTCGCTGAGGTACAAGTGTAGTGCCTGTGACATCACCATCATGACAATACAACAACAACAACAACAAGAAACAACAACAACAAGAAACAACAACAACAAAGATGTCCAACACTTGTTGTGGGTCACTGAAGTACAAGGGTAGTGCCTGTGACATCACCATCATGACAATACAACAACAACAACAACATCAACAATAACAACAAAGACAACAATAACAACAACAACAAAGATATCCAACACTTGTTGTGGGTCACTGAAGTACAACTGTAGTGCCTGTGACATCACCATCATGACAATACAACAACAACAACAACAAAGATGTCCAACACTTGTTGTGGGTCACTGAAGTACAAGAGTAGTGCCTGTGACATCACCATCATGACAATACAACAACAACAACAACAATAACAACAACAACAAAGACAACAACAATAACAACAAAGACAACAACAACAACAACATCAACAATAACAACAAAGACAACAACAACAACAACAACAACAAAGATGTCCAACACTTGTTGTGGGTCACTGAAGTACAAGAGTAGTGCCTGTGACATCACAATCATGACAATACAACAACAACAACAATAACAACAACAACAAAGACAACAACAACAACAACAACATCAACAATAACAACAAAGACAACAACAACAACAACAACACCAAAGATGTCCAACACTTGTTGTGGGTCACTGAAGTACAAGTGTAGTGTCTGTGACATCACCATCATGACAATACAACAACAACAACATCAACAATAACAACAAAGAGAACAACAAC
>JAPXFY010003212.1:0-22783 GCA_030674185.1 Monoplex corrugatus
AAGTTTGCTATCGTTCACCCTCTCCTCAAGAAATACAATTTAGACCCAAATGAATTGAAAAACTACCGGCCTATTTCTAATCTCCCTTTCTTGTCAAAACTCCCTGAAAAAGTTGTCTTCAGCCAGCCAAACTCTCACCTGTCTGCCAACGGTCTCCTCCATCCTTTCCAGTCAGCCTACCACCAGCAGCACAGCACTGTAACAGCCCTATTACACATTCTCAACAATCTCCTCCTTGCAACTGATACTGGCAAAGTCTCTCTCCTCACACTCCTTGATCTGTCTGCAGCCTTTGATACCATTGATCATGGTATTCTCCCTCTCTAGACTCCATCATACTTTTGGCATCTCTGACACTGCTCTCTTTTGGTTCAATTCATATCGATCAAACAGAAAACAAACTGTTCTCATCAATGGCACTTACTCTCAGTTTACATACCTGACCTGTGGTGTTCCACAAGGATCTGTCCTTGGCCCTGTTCTTTTCACTCTTTACACCTCCCGCCTGTACACCATCATCAACTTCCACTCTATAAAACACCACTTCTATGCTGATGACACCTAACCTCAAGACAGCGACTCACAAGACAATGTACAGGGCCTCTTGACTCTCACCACTGAGTGTTACTCTGACATTAAGAATTGGATGACATACAATAAACTTCAGCTTAACGACGACAAGACAGAAGCTATCCTCATTGGCACCCTTCAGAAACTTTCTCAGCTGCCTCCTCTTTCTCTCCCATTATGTGACACATCAGTCCCAATTTCTGATTCAGCTAAAACCCTTGGTGTCTACCTTGACTCTACCCTCTCCATGAACAACTTTGTTTCTGTAACTGCCAGATCTTGCTACTATCACCTCCATCGTATAAGCCTGATCAGGAAGTATATCTCTGTCGAAACAACTACAAAACTCGTTCTCTCCTTCGTAATGTCTCGCATTGACTATTGCAATTCGCTCCTGTCCGTTCTTCCCACCTCCACCATTCACATCCTACAGCGCATTCAAAACAATGCTGCACGCCTTGTACTCAAAAAGAAAAAAGCTGACCACATCTCTCCTCTCCTGGCACAACTTCACTGGCTCCCTGTATCAAAGCGCATACAGTACAAACTTGACACCATCTGCTACAAAAGCCTCAATAACTCAGCCCCCGATTACCTGTCAAGCCTACTTGAGATCTATGTTCCCTCATGTACCTTCCGCTCTGCCTCCAATCCTCTCACTTTTCGCTTTCCACGCACTAAGCTCAATACCTATGGTCCATGAGCCTTCTCTGTTTCTGGTCCATTCTCCTGGAACAAACTTCCTCTCTCAGTCTGTCAGCAACCTACTTTTGTCTCCTTCAAGTCCGCTCTCAAAACTCACCTTTTCTCCTCTGCATAAAATCCTGACCTTTCTCAACCCCCACTGCAGCCTGTCTCAACTCGGTGTGAAATCACTCTGTAATATATATTTGTATACAATATGCTCTCTATAATTTTCCATTGCTTTTCTTCTTTTTCCCCATTTATAGCCATGTGTGTGTGTGTGTGTGTGTGTGTGTGTGTGTGTGTGTGTGTGTGTGTGTGTGTGTGTGTGTGTGTGTGTGTGCGTGTGTGTACATGCGTGCGTATGTGTATGTTCAGCGCTTAGATTTGATTTCTATCAAAATTTTGAGCTATATAAACATTGTAATTATAATCATTATTGGTCAGTTTTAGTTAGTTGGTATGGTGGTTGGTTGGTGGATTGGATTAGGTAATGATTTGTAGTTGTTGTGTCTGTTGGTATGTTGATTTGTTTTCAGGAAACGACTCTTTGTCTCAAAACCTGCTATTGGTGAAGACATCACCATTATCAGGGCACATCACACCAAAAGGGAATTATGGTATAGAGTCCTTTGATCAGTCTTTCATAATGTGCACGTACATCTCTGTCCCAGATGGACATGTCATTATGATCAGTGTGAAAAAGATGGTGAAATATTATACACGTATAGATCTTGCACTGTATACTGGATCTGATATCATGATATGGGATTCTTTAACGTTCATGTGGCATGGCTATGTATTCCACGTTCCAACACTCACAGTTCAATACGCCACCTTTGTCTGCCTGGACGTACAATGTTTCAGACTGTTTTTTTCCTTTCATCCTGAAAGTCAAATACCTCAAAATTTACCCAGTGGTTTGTTCAATTGTTCTGTTGAACACTTTTCCAGCTTTCAGCACCACCTGGACTGTAACCTGAGGACAGAGTGTGAAGATGGACAGGATGAAACAGAACACTGTCCCTTCAGCAGTCCTGACTGTAAGGGTTTGGTGGCGTTATGTAACCATTGTTACAAATTTGTCTGGATTCCATATAAGGATAACGTTATAAATACTGTTCATCAAACATCTAGAAAGTACTGTAAGTCTTTGGGAGGCATATCTGGCATGCCCAAATGTGAGGAAGACTGGCCTGGAATGGTTCACAATTCAACCAGTCCATATCTATATATGTCTGAAGAGATTTGGTTCGGCTTGACCACTGACTGCATGTTTTTTCCCAACATGTACAGAAAGAACATTATCAGTGAAGACAAGACAGTTCTTTACCATTCTGTTCAGTTTAATGATGATATGTTTCATAACATAGACAAGACACATCAATGTATCTTCAGCATTAGAAGTCAGATTCTGAGACATGGCTGTTGTTGGTCTAATTTTGACAGTTCTGTAATGTGTGAATTTAGAACGAATCAGACCCATTATCTTCCACAAACAATAACGTTGACCAGAACCCCTTTTCCTTTCCACACACACCAATCTTTGATGACGTGTCCTGATGGTCACGTGACACACATATTTCTACTGTGTGGTTCAAACCAGTATGACGTATGTGGTCAAGATTATACATCGTCTTGTACTTTTTCTGATCACTTGTCACACACGCATGGTGGGTTTGATTCAACAGTTGACCACGTTACTTTTGTCCCTTTATTTACCTGTGATGATAAAGTCATCACGCTGTCTTACACCCTGGTATGTAATTTCTTACAAGACTGTCAGGACAAGACTGATGAATCTTTCTGTAAACATCCTCCTTGTGTTAAAACATTTACCTGTTCTAATGGTCAGTGTGTGTCCTATGATGTTGTCTGTGACCGTGTGTTCCATTGTCAGGACGAATCAGATGAGATGAACTGTGATGATTACCGATTGAAGAAAGCTGACCAGGCACAAGTTTTTCCATCTCCTGTTCTTATTAATTTCGATGGTGTCAGTATTTTCATTTCAACCCCAATAAAGTCAAATGAGTCCTGTCCTGACAGCCACTATCGTTGTCCTGGTAAGTTCAATGACTGCTTGCCTGTCTACACACGATGCAATGGAATGTACGACTGTATGGACCACGAAGACGAAGACAGATGTAATGAACGGACGTGTCCAGGGTTTTTTCTATGCAGAACGTCTATGATATGTGTACATGGTGATCACTTGTGTGATGGCTGGCCCCACTGCCCACTGTATGATGACGAATTTTCATGTGATGTGACCTGTCCTGTGGGCTGTTTGTGTCAAGGTCACACATTTCTGTGTGATCAGCCTTTCTCTGCTCAGCTGTTCCCACAGCTCCGTTACCTGGATGTCACAGGTACAGGAATGAGTCTGTTTAATGTGAGTGACAATACCTATCTTATTCGTCTGATTCTTGCCCATTGTTCTTTGACTGACCTGACCACAACGAAGTTGCCCAACTTACAGTTTCTTGATCTCACTGGTAACAAACTACAACATTTCAACATGACGTATTTTGTTGGTTTAGAGGTTTTAAAGACACTGACACTGTCCAACAATCCTACCATCTCTCTCTACTTTGATCCCTCATCTGATATTTTTCAAAGTGCACTCACAACGATAGATCTGTCATACACTGCACTGATAGTGTTTGACAGCAAAGTTTTGTCCAAGTTCTTGAATTTGCAAAAATTGAATTTAACGTTTACAGCTATCAATACTGTCAGCACTGATGGTTTTCAGTTAACACCAAAGTTAACGGCATTGTACATGGAAGGTAGTCCTGTGAAAAAATTTCCACCTGACATATTCAAAGATCTTGTCCATCTCCAGATCATATCAACACTGAATTCTAAACTGTGCTGCAATGAAATACTACCACATAACTTTGATGATGCGTTTTGCTATTCCCCCAAAGACGACATTTCATCATGTGAAGATTTACTTCAATCAGCAACGTACCGATTATTTCTATGGCTGATCAGCTGTCTATCAGTGACTGGTAACATCTTCTGTTTTGTTGTGCGTTTGTGTTCACAGAAGAAAACTTCTTCAAGTGGTTTCAGTGTGTTTGTCACCAACCTGACCATGGCTGACTTTCTGATGGGTGTCTACATTGCTGTAATTGGTGTGGCTGATGAACTGTTCCGTGGTAGATATCTTTATTATGACGACACATGGACAAGCAGTGTGGCCTGTAAAGTGGCTGGTTTTCTGTCTCTGCTGTCAAGTGAAATATCAGCTCTGACCATCTGGCTCATTACACTGGACCGTTTCATTGTCCTTCATTTTCCATTCAGTACATTGCGATTTGAGGAAACCTCAGCAGCAGCAGCTTGTCTGCTGACTTGGTTGGTCGGTTGGCTTATTGCCTTGTTGCCTTTACTCCCAGTGACATCACACTGGGAGTTCTACAGTCAGACAGGCATCTGTATTCCACTCCCAGTCACTCAGAATCTATTCAAAGGATGGGTGTATTCCTTTGGTGTTTTGATCGTCTTTAATTTCATTCTGTTTGTGCTGATCTCAGCAGGCCAAGCTTTTATCTACTGGTCAGTACAGAAAAATGCACTGAGAACTAACACAACCAAATCATCACGAGACATGACGATAGCACGGCGGTTGATCACTGTGGCTGTAACAGATTTCATGTGCTGGTTTCCAATTGGACTGTGTGGATTTTTAGCTATGGCTGGTATTGTCATGCCTGGAGAGGTAAATGTTGCCTTGGCTATCTTCGTAATGCCCTTAAACTCTGCCCTAAATCCCTTTGTATATACTTTTAACACACTGGCAGAAAAACGAAGAAAATCCAAAGAGACAGAGCTGTTAAAGTGGTTGGAATCTCATGCTCATTTGCATGACAGTAAATAATTACAGTATGGACTGGTTCATACTTATACCAAGTCATATGATTGTCTGGAGTATTATTCTGTTTGTTAAACAGTATGTTGTAGCATGTTTTAACTATAACATATGTGGCCACTTGACAAAGACGTTTTCTAGGTAATGTACGTTGCGTATAAGTGGCATATGTATATGTACATATATATATATATATATATATATATATATATATATATATATATATATACATGTATATACATATATATACATATGTGACCTCCAACCACCAAATCAGTCTTAACTCGCAGTCAGTGGAACAGCACTATGAGCTGAAAAGGTGTCTGACGGTCTATGTGGGGTGTTTTGATTTTTTCTCAAAATTGATTTCTGTAGACTACAATCTATCGTCCCCCACAGAAAGTTTTTCCTGGAAAAAATGTTATCAAATTAAATCGGTATTTTAATGCATTGATCGCAGCAGAAAGAAAGCAATTTCCAACCAAAAGTACCTATTTTTGTCTCTTATTATGAACCGTAACCTGTACAGTACCCACACATGTAATATACTGATGGAAAGCTCTTTGGTGCACCTTTCAGATAATGACACTTGACAGCAAAAATAAGAAACAAACTGGGTCAAAGCCATCAAATAAAGAAATTTAAGGAACATGTGTAGCAGAGCAGACAAAAACTTTAGAGGCCGTTTTCTCAAAATGGCCGTTATACAACTTAATGAATTTAAACATACATAACTTCTACATTTTTTTTTACAAGCTTCATTCAAGTACCAAAATAATCAATGGAATGTACACTTTCCAGTGATATGTATATTTCAAAATGCCCAAAATGCTAGTTGAGGCTGATTTCGTGGTGGGAGGTCACATATATTTCTCTCTCTCTCTGTCTATATATATATATATATATATATATATATATATATATATATATATATATATATATGATGATGATGATGATGATGATGATGATGATGATGATATATATACATACGTGTGTGTTTGTGTGTGTGTGTGTGTTTGTGTGTGTGTGTGTGTTCGATCGTTATTTCTTTTAACGTCTATTCACATATGTGCTTTTAGACGGGGGAAAAAAAAGGTGCATAAGGAATGAATGAATCTATGTTATCATGAAGGCATTGTATCAATTAAGATAACAATTAATGTAACATCAAACAAATTAACGAACAAAAGAAAAACAATCAGAACATTATATCATTCAGGCTTCATCGGATTTCTCGGGGCTGTGTGGGAGTTACAGGTATAAAACAATTGGGCTGAATCAAAGGAAACGACCTACAGGACTGTGTAGTAAACGTCTAGCAATGTGTAAATACAGAGTGAAATCAGTATGTTTCTGTTTTAAGTTTGTAAATGACGCAGGGAAATAAGGTCGCATTCGCTGACAACGCAAAAGGTGATCAACTGTTATAAAATCACCACAGATACATTTGATGGTTTTACTAAATTTAGTTCGAAGTGAATTGAGAGTTAATCTGTAAGCTAAAGTTATCTCTTGTCTTGTAAAACCCTGGTAATTTACCGAGAAAGGGCGAAGGTCACATTGCGCTTTTACTTTGTTTTCTAATATAGCATTCATTTCATGTTCAGAGAGTGGTAAATCAAGTTTAGTACTGCCAGCCCTATTCATTGCTGCATTTTTTGCTATTCTGTCGACCCAATCGTTAAAAAAGATACCACAGTGTGATGTGATCCAACAAAAAGTAACCTGTGTATTGTGTGGTGTGTGTGTGTGTGTGTGTGTGTGTGTGTGTGTGTGTGTGTGTGTGTGTGTGTGTGTGTGTGTGTGTGTGTTGTTCTTGATGCCTGTCAAATTGTGTTTCACTAGAACCTATTTAGATAGAAAAAAAGAAAAAACAAAGGAAAAAAAGAAACTGATGGTCATCTGAGTGTTTGTGACTGGAACATATGAAGCAAAAACAAAAACATTACGAGTTTCTACATATGAATATTGACAATGATTTTTATTTGTAATTACATCCAATTTCTTTCCTCACTGTCTTGTAGTTGTTTGTGTTGTTATTGTTGTTGTTGGTTGTGACTTTGTTTTAGTCATTAGTGGTGTTGTTTGTGTTGTTATTATTGCTGTTTTTGTGATGGTTTTCATTGACTTTGTATTGTTAGTGTTGTTGTTGTCTTTGTTGTGTGTGTTGTTGCTCTTCTTGCTGCAGTCACTGTTGTTTGTATTATTGTTATTGTTGTTGTCGTTGTTGTGTTGTTATTGTTTGCTGTTCTTGTTGTCGTCGCTGTTTATTTGTGGTTTTACCGTTTCTGATACTGTCGTTGTTGTTCTTATGTTCGTTGTTCTTGTCGTCGTTATTGTTGTTATTGTCATTGTTGTTGTTGTTAAAGTTTTTTGCCATTTTCTTGTTGTTGTTGTCATTGTTGTTGTTGGAGCTGCTCTCAATGTACTGTATTGTCCTTGGTCATTGTTCATTTTCCTTTTACCTTGTCTTTTTGTTGTTTATTTGTTTCACATTCATCTCTCTGTACTGCCATTTGTTTTTCTTCCTTCTTCTTTCTGTTTTTTTCCCAGTAAACACATTCTCCCAATCTTCACACTTTTCATACCATCTGTATGTCATCCATTATATGGACAACTTCACTGTTTTCTTTAAAGACATCATGTTGTGTTCATATATCTCGCTTTTTAAACTGGTGTTTGTGTATGTGTTTGTAACTATATTAGACACTTAATGACCGAGGCTGCATCGGTTTTCTTCAGTCCTTTTCCAGTTTCTACCAGCTGCCAGGCAGCTTGGTGATCAAGGGTGTTGTTTAGCAGCAACTTTAATAACAATTGGCTGGCTGTCTGATGAGAGAATAGATGCCCTTGGCTCAGGATTCTGTTGGATGTGGAATGGCATAGGCTGTGGCAGTCCTTGGCACAGCTGAGGCACATGAAGGCTGATGGTTATGGCTGGGTTGTTGCCAATGTTGTTATTTCTCCTTTATTTGTATAGTCATGGTCGAGTTTGCTTCTACTCTTCAAGTGCAATGCCTGCACGTACAGCCTGTTGACAGGCACAACTTGTAGCTGTCTCTTCCCAGGTGTCCACACTGTTATCAACAGACTCAGACCACATCTGAAGACGTCCGTATGTAACAACAGTGGTGCCCTCTCTGTACATGATGTCTTTAGGGACATGACCATACTAATATTAACAGACATCGCGTCTGAAGAGTCCCTATGTTACAATAGAGGTGCCCTCTCTGTTCATGATGTCTTTAGGGACATGGCCATACTAATATCAACAGACATCGCATCTGAAGACGTCCCTATGTTACAACAGTGGTGTTCTCTCTACACATGATGTCTTTTGGGACGTGGCTATACTGCATGCAGCAGACATGGCCAAGCCAGCAAAGTCGTCGTTTCTGTTCGTTTTCACCTTTGCAAGGGAGACAACACTTCTTTCCCTGTCTTGGAGCTATGACAACGTGTCTACATTTGCCTTACCTTGTGGTCAGTCCCTCATGTTCATTGTCTTTTCACACATGTCCGATACGTTGTTTGACAAAGACATATCTCCAGATAACTGGACACAGTCTAGTATAATTGCTTTATTTAACAAAGGTAGCACAAACAATCCCAACAATGACAGACGGATAGCATGATGTGATGCCAGCAGTTCAATAACAAACAATAGACTACAAGCATGGCAATCTGACTGACCAACACCAAGGAAAAGTTAAAAGTGGTCATTCCACTGTAAACCATTATGTTTACACTGTTAAATCTCATACATCAGACCTGACGACTGCAGGAAAAAGTCCTGGTGACAGTTCAGGAAGATGGCATCTGAAACCTAGCTGAAAAGGCAAAATAGACTGTGTCTGGTGCATTATGTCTGACCACTTTTGTGGTTGAATGAACTTCCCCTGGCACTTTGGTAAAACAACGTTGGGAGATTCTGACTGCTAAGTGGCTATATTATGGTGAGGGAAGAAGATATGATGACTATGTAAACCGGCAGCTGGGCAGAACTGTGTAAGGCAAAGAAGGCATCTTTCATTCTCTCTTGGTCTGGTATCTGGACTGATTATTGTAACTTAAATCTTCTTGCTATGTAGGTCCAACCCTTTATTTTTGCTTTCTATTTCTATCATATTCACAAGATTGTTTAGGTCTTTTTCACTTTCTGTGATTGGCGCGGTGTCATCTGGGTAGCGAATGTTATCATTTCCCCCCCAACCTTTAATCAAGGGCATTCTTCTAAGTTTCTCATGATGTTTTTGCTGTAAAGGGAAAACAGGTGTGGTGACAAAACACAACCTTTTCTGACTCATGTTTTGATATTTTGTAAAGAGTTTATATCGTTAACTATTCTCATTGCAGCTGTTTGTTCCCAATACATATTTCAGAGCATTTGTAGATCATTTCCATCAGTATTTAATCTTTCTATTTGGTTGATCAATCTTCATGTCTTACCCAATCGAAAACCTCTGTATAATCAACAAAGCATAAATATAAATCCTTATTAAACTCGACTGACCTCTCAGTGATGGTTTTTAGGGTGTATATGGCATTATATTGAAAGATGAAGTTAGAGCAGCATAAAAAAAGATGAAACCGGGAAAAGCCCCAGGACCAGACGATATTACTACAGAGATGATTGAAGCTCTGGAGGAATGCGGTATTAAAAAGAAATGACAGTCCTCCTATATGAAACATATGACATCGGAAAAATCCCCAAAGATATGTCAAAATCAATTTTCATTGCTGTTCCAAAGAAAACATGGGAATGGAACTATTAATGCGAACTATCATAGAGAGGTCAATCAGATTGAATAAACATCTGGCTTGCAAGATAAAGTAGGAATTATGGTTATTATAACCAATATATATACATGTATATATATATATATATATAGATAGATACATAGATAATATATATATATACACATACATATATACATATATCTATGTATGCATATATATATATATATATATATACATATATATATATCTTGAAAAGTATATCGGCACATTGCAAGTGCATAAGGATTGGTGCTCTTTAAAAGGATATTATTACACGTATCCCTAATACTGTTGTAAAAGCAGATAACTAATAGTGCAAAACTGAAAAATGTTAGAAAAAAACACTGATCTGTCATTGTTCTTGCCCATCTTGCACATGTCAGTCAGTGGAGAACACCATCTGAGTAACACAAACCTCAGCTCTTTTACTTAAGGATTGCGACTTATTAATGATTTGATCTGGAACGAATAAGATGGTACTAATTCAAACCAAAGGTAGTAGGCTCACCACTTTGCTGTTGTGGGCATTATGCATTTCATTAGCATTTGAATAAGAATTATATGGTAAAATCTCTTGGCCCACTTTGTCTGTGTGTGAAAGTAAAACAAAAGAGGGAGACAGAGAAAGAGAGAGAGAGTGGGGGGGGGGGGGAAGGGAGAGGAAGAGAGAGAGAGGAAGTGAGAGAGAGAGAATCTAGATTTTAAAGGATCAATATGTTTGTACACACATATAGACACACACATATAAATTTTTTTGATTAGTGCTTCAATCAATATTTCTGAAAGGAAAAGCAAGCAATATCTTTACCATGCTCCATAAAGCACTGTTCATTGGTGAATGATATTCATTCTGTATAATAGAAAAACATGCCTGACTAGCTGAAAATACAATCTACAGCATGAAACATTTGATGTTGTTTTGGTTTACGTGAATTGTTTTGTTATGCATGATTGTAGCTGCTTATATGTTGTCAAGAAAATAGAGACTGAAGGTATAGCTTATTGGTTAGGCTTTAAAATGTAGCGCACATTTTTATCATGGGTTTGGTCTCCTATTCCATAAGTAAAGTCATGCTAACCATAGCCACATCTTGAGTCTTCTCTATATTAGTGTTTCAATGTGTGAAGCTAAAAACTGATGATGTCAAAATATCAGACAGTGTTGGCTTCGATCTTCACTGCCTGGATTCCATTCCCATGTCTGCGTATGTGTGCGTGTGTGTGTGTGTGTGGATTGTGTTGTGTGTGTGTGTGTGTGTGTGTGTGTGTGTGTGTGTGTGTGTGTTTGTTTACAGACACGTTAATGATACAAATAGCAAAGAACACATTGTGAAATACTTCAAGATGCTTACCATTCCAACAGTAATATATATGACTATGATGAAAAAATGAAGCAGTGTTTGTATGGCTTTGACAGTTTAAAATCGCTCCCCTGCAAAATTTGTTATTTTTGTGAGAATGTGTTTCGGCAGGCACAACTTGATATTTACTACATGTAAAAGTGTGGTCAAGATTTCTTACACAATTTGCACAGCTCTTAGCCTCCAAAAGTGCACTATAACTCTTTAATTCCAGAACCATTTCCAAACATCACTACCACAACCACAGTACATACTCACCACCACATATTCCATCAATCTGAAACTTGTCTCACTGTGCCTGACAGCTTCCTCTTGTCTCCCTCTACTCACCAATCCACCGCTCTTAAAATCCCACCATCACTTGCCCCCTCTCTGACACACACACTCATTCCATCTTTAACATATATTCCTCATTCCCACTCACTCATCCTCGTCACCTCTCTGTTTGTCGTTTTTAGCTTAAGGTACAGATTATTGTGGATTGTCCACTAGCACACATGACAGAGGTATATCTATTTCCACAGTAACAAGAAACTGTGGGAAGAGCTGGACAGCAGTTGTTCAGAGGAGAATGCCAGTCGACCAAGCGTTTTGGCCCTAAACTCTTTACATTCTAAGGAGACCTGGCCACATCCAGTTCACACTCCTGGATGACTCTGTGTGCCTCCATTTTTATTTAAAGTGTTGTCTTACATCAGGATTCGAACCCACGCGTATGAAGTGGTAAGGCATCTCAAGGCCAAGCCACCTTCATGACGGATGTCTGAACAACATGGCTATCAAACGTAGGCATCATATTGGGGAATCTTGAGCCTTACCACGTTCACTATTGTTCCTCCTCAACCAGGTCCATCTGAAACTCTTTTCAGCTGCCTATGTTATTACCGTTAGGGCACTGGTTCTCTCCTTTCTCAGAACTTGAGAGCCGGTTCATGTAGTCATAGGCTGATGCACCTACCATCCCCTTTGCTCCAACTTCTATGACCAGGACTTTTGTTTGAAAGCCTGATTTCATCTAGTTGCTGGAGTGACTGGCATGTGTTACAGTCTTGTAGACATAAGCTTCCCAGGATAGTGATTTGCCTCCAGCTTTCTCCATGGTGTCTTTTACTTTGTCCAGTGTTGGTAGCTTGTTATCAAACATTTTCTGTCGTTCTAGTCTGCACCAGATCTTGGATTTCAAGTGGTGCCTCATAGTGAGGATGGGAATATGTTTTCCTGAGACGTTCCAGACCTCTGGTGTTGCAGGCCGAAGCAGACCATAAGTTTCAAGCAGTGCCTCGCAGCGAAGATGGAAAATGTTTTCCTGAGATGTTCCAGACCTCTGGCGTTGCAGGCCGAAGTAGACCATACATTTCAAGCAGTGCCTCGCAGCGAAGATGGAAAATGTTTTCCTGAGATGTTCCAGGACTTCCTTGTCCATTGTGAGTATCCTAAAGTAGCCTTCAATTTCTTTTTTTTTTCAGATTTTCTCCTCTGAATATCCTCCACCTGATACTATTATCTGGAGTTTTGAGGAGGCGTTTTCACTTTTAGCTGTTTTATTCAGTAGGTGTCTCTACATTTATATATACAGTATTTCCAAATGTGGCTAGTGGTGTTGGTCATTGGTTTAATGTCTATTCAATTAAATGATTTCCAACAAATAATAATGAGAATGATAACAATAATAACAGTAATAATAATGATTATAATAATAATAGTAATAATAATAATAATAATAACAACAATAATAATAATACATAAACAGGAACACAGAAAAGTGATGTAGGTAAGATGATGTAGATGCAGGATGGCCACCTGACTATTGGAGCCATATTGGGACTAACATCATGTGAAAAACAAGAAAGAAAAAAGGAAAAGGCAAATGGAAGAGTGGAGCAAAAAGATAACAAACGTAGCAGCGTACTATAACAACTACTTTAACAATAAACTAGCTAACTGTAACTATGAACAGAGAATGTGAGGAATTATAGACATTAAGCAAAAAGATAACAAATGAAACAGAAAAGCGTACTACAATTATTGAAAGAATGAACTAGTTAACTGTATCTATGGACAGAGAATGTCACGATTAATAAAAAGAATAATCAAAAAAATAAAAAGTGAAGCAGCGTACTATAGCAATCATTTAAACAATAAACTAGTTAACTGTAAACTATGAACAGAGAGTGTAACGAATTACAAATATTTAGCTATTGGACTTTTAGATATGATGACAAAAAATTCATATGTTAAAAATGTTGATCTAAATATGTTGGAAATCGTGTTCATAGAAAGTAACGGAATGTCTCGGTTTATCTTTAAACAAGGAAGTAACTGACTAGGTGTTATTTTCTGTTCGCAAAGATAGATAATATTTCTGGTGTACTTATTTTTGAAAGCATCGACTTTCCATCTGTACATAAGTGACTGTAGAGATCTATTAACATTAAACTTTTTACAAATCGTGCTGATAATAAAATGAATGCTAACCACTATGGTACTTTTACTGATTATCTTGAAACAGATTCCAAACGTAGGCGCCCACTAAGTTATAAGATTCATTCAAGCAGAGAGAAAGTTATATGTTGTTTGAGTCTGGTGAGCCATTAGCTCCTCCTTTGGCTACCATGTAAACCACATCATTATGATGAAATGAACAATGAGATATTATCCAACAGAAAGTAATATCACTGCCTCTTAAGGATAAGACATGAATTACATGGTTAATTTCTATGATCATTTCAGATCTTGTGCCTAAGTTTATTAACTCAAGAGCGTGAAGCACTGATTAAGAATCAAAGCAGAAAAGTATTTGTAATATAATCCTAGGCTAACTTACTAAGTAACCCAAATGTGGCTAGTTGGTATTCCAGTGTTGTCATCTTGACAGTGCATTTAATGTGTAAACTATTTCCTTGTCCAGCCTCACCTGTTTCTCATTTCTGTGCGAATAGCAACGGGAATATATCGTTCACTGACAGCTGACTCGATTTACTGTCAGGCAGCGAGTAACGTGACGCTGTGTAGTCGTGTCTTCGTCTTATTGATTGTAAACACTTATACAAGTATTCTGCATACAGTTGACAAACCTTACACACTAAGCGCTCTGTAATTGATTTTGTTTTTCCATTTACTTCATTTTTACATTTTGGTTTTAATCGTGACATGGGTGTGGGGTCTTCTTTTATGAATTCATATTTCTGTGTTAGGAGGTTTTCCATCATACCACTGATCAGAATAACTGTAGGCCTACTGTGGTTTTTTTTCTTCTGAAAATTGGTGGCTTCTGATTTAAACTGTTTACCATACAACAGTCCCCATAGTTTAACACACTGGCGATCATTATCGTACCTCCACCAGTTAGCGAGCTGTATGTTTCACACTATAATGCAATGCGCTATGCACACACACCACACACACACACACACACACACACACACACACACACACACACGTAAACACGCACGCACGTACGCAGGCACACACACATACACACACACACACAAACAACATGCACGCACGCACACACACACACACACACACACACACACACACACACACACACACACACACACACACACACACACACACACAATAAACACACACATTTGCTTTGACGTCCCACACGAGCAAACTAATGGAAAGATTGATCTTAAACAGACTTTTACACTACTGTGATAAAAATAACGTTATTCCGGTAAACCAGGCGGGTTTTAGAAAAGGGAGATCCGCAGTTGAACACCTGGTTAAACTTACGACTCAGATCAAACAACAGTTTGCCCGCAGAAAAAGTGTTTTAGCTACTTTCTTTGATGTAAAAAAAGCTTACGATCAAGTTTGGCATAAACGTTTATTGTTCAAGCTAAAATCTGTTGGTTTATCTGGCAATATGTACAATTACATGAAATCTTTTTTAGCTAATAGAACAATACAGGCAAGAGTGGGAGCTAGTTATTCTACTTCACATCGTGTTGTTTTAGTACAGTATGCTGATGATATATGCACTTGGATGAATATCACTTTAAAAAAGACAACTCCATAGAGAACACGGAATTACATCAGGAAATTGTATCAAATTGATCTTGATAATCTTGGAAACTATATGTTAGAAAATGGTCTGTCGTTGTCGGCAGAAAAGACTAACATGATGCTGTTTGATCCTGGTGGTAACTCAAATAACTTGCCTACTTTCAAATTGCTTGGTGAAGTGTTAAATTACAAACAGGTCGTAAAATTTCTGGGAGTTTACATCACTTCGAAATTAAGCTGGAATGTTCATTTTGATTATATTTTAACAAAAGCACGAAAAACCTTAAATTTTCTAAAGATAATAAGCAAATTACCCTGGGTAATGGATACAAATATACTGATTCATCTGTCAACAGCGCTGGTCAGGTCTAAATGATCCTACGCGCAAGAAGTTTTTTTCAATGCACCTAAATATTTACTAAAAAAGATTCAGAACTTGGACTGCAAAAGTCTGAAAATTGCACTAGGTGTACCAAATCATGCTTCTACTCTGGAAACGTACAAAGTTGCTGGAATTCTACCTCTAAACAACCATCGTGAGCTAGCTACAGCAAAGTTTGCAATTAGAACTACTTCACAAGCGAATAATTTTGTGAGCAAAGAAATTAAAATCAGGTCTGATATTGACTTTCCAAAACGAGCAAAAAACATTTCATCACAAATTACAACCGCAACTTACATATCTGACCTGATCAAACAATCCAGCATAACTATGGATGAAATAGCCGAAAAACCAATGTTAACGCCTATCCCTACATGGGAAATGCTAAAGGCCACATTTGATCTCGATTATGCAAAAGTTAAAAAAGATGATAATGTCAACATTACGCTATCCACAGCTTGTGAACACATCGATGAAAAGTACCGTACCCACCTCCACATTTTTACTGATGGGTCAGTCTTAGCAAATCAGAGCGCTGGAGCAGCGTTTTATGTTCCAAAATTTAACATTAAAAAGTCTTTTTTCATTGGGGCAAATGTATCTATATATACAACAGAATTGGTCGCTGTTGTTCAAGCGTTGCATTATTTAATAAGCCTTCGGCCTGTGCCTTTCAATGTAGTTCTGTTTGTTGATTCAAAATCTGTATAATAGGCATTACAGTCTTTTGATACAGACACAAGACCTGATTTAATAATTGAGGCAAATCATCTAATACACTGTTTAAAGATAAATGGCTCGGAAATCAGTTTATGCTGGGTGCCTTCTCACGTTGGTCTTCACGGCAACAACGTAGTTGACAGAGCAGCTAAATCCGGTGCACTCCGTTTTGAAAATTCCATAGAATTACATGTTAACACCTCGGTAAAAGAAGCTTACCACTCGCTAGAATTAGCATCATGGATTCGATTTCATGAACATTTAAATGAAAAATGTGTGTCTCAAAAAGAATCAAACTTTCAGTTCAAAATATTTGTAAAAAAATGCAGTATTCTTCGATATATCATTTGAGATTAATTGTTACCACATATTTTCGTATTCAACTGAACGCTTTGAAAACAAAATATTGTAAAAACGTTTTATGTATTTGCGGTGAACAATTCACATTGTATCACTTTTGTTTTACTGCAGAAAGCTTCGTTATTTTTTACCAAAGATGTTTACACAAGGAAACTATCTTGAAAAGCATTTTAAAGAAGTGATATCAGATCAAGTTCTGTTAGTTAATATTTCAGAATCATTGGTTCACAGTCCTGTTAATGCGTTACTTTAAGGTTATTATTTTAATTATCATTATCTTATTTTGCTTTTTATGACGATTTTTCTTTTACATTTGATGTTAGCGTTGTTCTAGTTTCATTTCTCTGATCATCGATATCATTTTTCTAAAGACCTTGCCGGTTCCTTTTAATTTTTTTTCCGTCTCTTACTCTGTTCCCTTCTTTCCCCTCCTCCCCCCCCCCCCAAAAAAAAATCATCCTCCATGCCATTTTTATCCGTCTAATATCACTTATAGTGAAAAGACGTTAAATCAAGGAACGAACACTTACTCACATGCACTCGCACAGGTAAAAACGTAGACTGAATAACTTTAGTATGGTAAATGTCCAACACTTTGCCATCTGGATGTTATCATTGCACGTTGTTCTTTGCATAGTTAAAGGTTGTGTGAGATGTAAAATATGAAAGTCTTTTTAATTAAAGAAACAACTCAACAACATTCTGCTTACTGACTGTCATCTCTGTGACAATGTTTCAGAAAACAACAATTGTTGTTGTATCTTCGTGTTCCATTTACTTTAGTTTTGCAACATGCTTTAAATTCTTATAAAACATACCACGATCCACCTCATGTATAATAAAAAAGAGAAAATTATAAACAAGGACAGACGTAATGACAGGTAAGGTAACAAACTTGGGCTGTTAAAATGCGTATTCCTGTAATCAAGGGTGTCTTATGTGGTTTTCACATTTTGTTTCGTAAAACAGTGTTTACAGGTGTACCTGCACACACACACACACACACACACACACACACACACACACACACACACTCACACACACACACACACACACACACACACACGTACACGCACAGACGCACACACAAACCACCATAATATAATATAATAATATACAATATTTTATATAGCGCAAAATCTTGATAAAATCAAATCTAATCGCTAAAACAGACACACACGCACGCACGCACACACGCACGCACGCACGCACGCACGCACGCACACACACACACACACACACACACACACACACGCGCGCGCACACGCACACGCACACGGCTATAAATAGGGAGAAAGAATAAAAGCAATGGAAAATTATAGAGAGCATATTATATACAATTATATATTACAATGTGATTTCCCTCCGAGTGGAGACAGGCTGCAGAGGGGATTGAGTGAGGTCAGGATTTTATGCAGAGGAGTAAAGGTGAGTTTTGAGAGCGGACTTGAAGGAGACAAAAGTAGGTTGCTGACAGACTGAGAGAGGACGTTTGTTCCAGGAAAGTGCACCAGAAACAGAGAAGGCTCGTGGACCATATTCCTGTCTTACTGCTCCTCATAGCCTCCTCTTGCCTCCACCCTCCTGACCAATCCACCACCCTTAAAATCCCACCATCATTTGCTCCCTCCATAACACACACTGCACGTTCTGTCTTTAGGGTACATCCCTCTCTCATCTTCTCCACCTCTATGTTTCACTCTTCAGCTCTGTCATTCTCTCTTCTCCTGGTTCCAAACACTCAGCAAAAACCCAAGGTCTTGCTGGTCCATGTTATAGCAGATTGCACTGTGCCACCTTTGAGGCAGTGCTGATGTGTGTTGGACTGACGACAACTCGTGTTGTGTGTTTCAAGGTGAACCTATGTCTGTTCTTTTCATGACGCTTCTTTGTGAAGACATCAACTGGCATGGTGACTCTGGGAATGTGAACAAAGGTAAGAGTTATCTTGTTGATGATTCGTACTTTTTAACATCAGGCACAGATTATTGTGAATTATCTACTAGTACAAACTACAATGAAATATCTAGTAGTACACATTATACAATACTAGAGATTAAAGTCGATTTTGTGCTGGTACAGATTGTAGTGGATTATCTACTTGTAACAAATTATAGTGGATGATCTCTTATCTTGCCAGAACTATCATGTTCCTGTACACCAGTATGTTCAGGTCAATAAATCCACATCAATATCTGTAGATGAATATTACACATTGCTTCATGCCAATCTGGAGTTCCCATTCTGTTGTTCACTGTCTGAAGTAGGTTCATGGAGTCAGTCAGGATAATGGCATGACACTTCTTCATCTGTCCTCTCAAAGCTAGCCTCTGGGAAGCTTCCATTTTTCCTTCAACTTCTGTTCCTATGCTGAAAGTTGAAACTTGCTATATAGTGCTATCATCTGGTCTGTTGATTCCAGTTTGTTTGACAACAAGCACTTTGTTTCTGTGTTTTATAAAATTACAAATTACAAAGTATGTAAATATATGTAAGTATGTATATATTAGGAGTTCCTACAAAATTTCCTCTTTTGAATTGTGTCAGTTACAGTACTGTTATCCATGATTAGATACTCTAAACATAATACACAAATGATAAATCAGGCACAGTTGCAACGACTGCATAACTAGTGCAAGCATATATCAGCTGGGAGTAGGCCAGCACTCACTGCCTCCATCGTGATAACATTAATGGGATGAGGGCTTCGAGGAAGAAGCTATCTCAGGATTGCCAGAGTGGTCAACCGACTTATCAACAGTTGTCTAATCTCTATTCAGATCTCCTATCACTGGGTTTACCTTGCTGTTGACAGCGTTCTGGGCCTCACGTTGTTTGAAAACTTTGAACAATTAATGATTACTTCAAGTGTTTAACATCCAAGTGAATATAAACAAAGAAGAGAGATTTGTCTATAGTCTGAGTTTGATGCTAGATGGAATATGATTATTATTGGAATGTATTTACGATGCTATCCAGAAAAATCCCCTAAGATATGTCAAAATCAATTTTCATTGCACTTCCAAAGAAAACAGGAGCTATAGAATGGAAACGACATCGTAAATCGGCTTTATGAGTCATGTAACCAAATTCTATTCAGAATAAACATGACGAGGAGAAGGAACAGAATCAAAAGAGTAATAGCAGAAGAACAGTGTGGATTTGTCAAACGGATGGGAACTATCAATGCCATATACATCCTAAGAACTATCATGGAGAGGTCAGTAGAGTTGATTAAGGATTTATTTTTATGCTTCATTGATTATACCAAAGCTTTCGATTGGTTCAGACATGAAGAATTAATCAACCAACTAGAAAGGCTCACTATTGATGGAAAAGATCTAAGAATAATCAGAAATATGTATTGGGAATAAAAGGCAGCAATGACAATAGAAAACGACATAAGCTCTTTCCAATATATCAAAAGTGGGGTCAGGCAGGGTTGTGTTCTGTCATTTGATTTGTTTTCACTTTACAGCAAAACCATCATGAGAAACTTAGAAGAATGCCCTGGGATAAAGTCAGACGAAGAATGATAACAACGTTCGTCATGCAGATGACAACGCGCTCATTGCAGAAAATGAAACAGACCCACAAAACCTTGTGGATATAAAAGAAATACAAAGCAAAAATAAATGGATGGAGCTAAATAGCAAGAAAACTGTCATGTAATCAGTAAAAAAAAAAAACCTCCCCTCATGCAAAATAACAGCAACTAACACAACTTTGAGACAGGTTGATAAGTTCAAATATCTGTTAACCGTCATCTGACCAGACGGTAGATGCTCGTCAGAAATAACTAGCAGAATCCCCAAGCCAAAATAGCATTCAAGAAGATGAAATGCGTTCTTACCAAAAATGCCTATCAATTAACATCAGGAAGAGAGTTCTTCAATGTTATATAGAACTGATACTGTTGTAGGGTTGTGAGGCATGGACAGTCAACATGCAAAGTCAGAACAAATTGAGGCAACTGAAATGTGGGTACTAAGAAGTATGTTGACACTCCACGGTCTGCAAAGAAAACAAAACAAGAAAGTCTTGAAGGAGGCAGACACGTGAAGATCAGTAATAAGAAGATTAGGAAAGAAAGCAGCATTTATAGGACACGTTATAAGGAAGGGGAATTAGAACACCTGGTCACAACAGGAAAGCTAGAGGGAAAGAGAACACAAGGTAGACCCAGGGAGAAACTATTGGACGGGATTCAGGGTGGCTGAAGACAGGGAGAGTAGGAGATGTACTTGCAGCGACAGGGGATAGATTCATTTGGAGGGCATGGATCGCCAACCACGGCAGACGAATCGGCCCTTTTTCCTCCTATTTAGTAAGGTGCGCCGCCAGCATCTTGAGAGCACTGGCTGAACCCTGCTTGGCCTCTGACCCCATTTCTCACGTTCCCTAGCCCCTGCAGGCCTTCCGCATTCCTTTTTGTTCTCACTAGAATTGAGCTCGGTGCCAGAATTTTTCCACCACTTTGACTGCTCTTGTTTTAATTGCGCTCTTTCTGTCTGAATGACCGTTCAGCATAGTTTGTAGGGAAAAGTGTGTAGATCAGTTCTGTGGTTATTATTTGAAAGGGACAGAATTTGTACCGTGTGATTTGTTTGTATTTCTGTGTTAAGTGTTTTCTTTGATTTTTGTTATCATGGAAACGATGCCACTCGTTCTTACAAGGAGCATATCGACCGTTTGAATTGTTCGTGTCGACTGTGTGGTGAAAGAGTGAAAAGACAAGTGAAAGACAAACAATGTAAGGTGAAACTGTGTGCCAGTTACGCTGGGGATTTATCTCTACTTCATGACATAGACGTCAGCCAGGACTTGTAAAGCAAGCATCCGAAAGGTATGTGCAGTAAGTGCTATCATACACTGACTCACTGCAAAAAATATTCCAAATCTTGAAAAAATGCTGTTTTACAAAATGCAGCCGAAAGATCAGAAGAAATGTTAGAGAACATCACTGAAAATGTGTACGAAAGAAAGACATGTAGGCAGTGATACGAGCTGATTTCTAGTTCATCTATGTCTGTCTGGATCATTGGCCGTTGGTGTAAAATTTTGTCATGTAGGCCTACTTGTGAGAAAAGTGTATTCAGCTGTCTATATTTCTCACAAACGTCCCTGCCTCTGATATCAGCACTTTGGTGGCATCATTCCAATACAACACCTGTTGGAATGCCACTGCATCCCCTTTATTCAGACACACAGATTTGACTGGCTCAGCACGGAGAACAGGGGGGTGAAGAAATGCATGCAACAGTTAACAAATTGAAACGTAGAATTTGGGGAATGAAGAGTGAAACACACAAACTTCGTTTTCTGCTCTCTGAACTCGTGCTGGTGGTGTCACCTGCATATCATGGTGGCTGCCCTCTGCTTGCAGAAAGTCAGTAAAGATTTCATGAAGTACTGATGTCCCCTCCATCCCCACTCCTATTTTATCCCTCTCCTCCTCCGTTTCTTTGTCTTTTCTTTTTTATATTTTTGCCGTCGTTTGTATTTGCTTACTTGGTGTACATCTCTCTCTCTCTCTCTCTCTCTCTCCTCTCTCTCTCTCTCTCTCTCTCTCTCCTCTCTCTCTCTCTCTCTCTCTCTCCATGTGTGTGTGTGTGTGTGTGTGTGTATGTTGTTACTATTGTTGTTGATGTTGATAAATTTTAAGTAATTGAAACATAAGAGCGCATTTATTGAAACGTTAGTTATGTATATGGTGGATAAAAAATGAGTGCTAGTGAGAAAAAAGTGTTCGTTGTGTGGAATATGTGAAAACTCAGTGCTGTTTTGTGCCCTGTACACCTACATTATGGCACCGCCTCTTGCTATTTACAGGAAAGTGTCCTTGCGATGTTTCTTTCAGCATGGCATCATGCATTTATGCATCTTTCATCACATGTACAGATTAACGGCAAGAAAAAGAAACTGCTTATTACACCACGAGTTAAAAATGCATGTGTTTTGCATCGTGACATCAGTTTCTTCACTTATTGTTTTTTCATTAACTTTCAATGTGTTGCACGCGTGGCTGTGCCG
>JAPXFY010003213.1:5000-22782 GCA_030674185.1 Monoplex corrugatus
TTGTTGTTGTTATCTTAGCATTGGTCTTGCTAACAGTTGTCTTGTAAATTGTAATAGCTGTTTTACAAGTCGCATGTGTTAGTCCATAGACGAGACAGACTATGATAATGTTTTAATTTTTTGGATCGTGAGTTTTTGTTCTTAGGTAGAAATATTCATACGTCGGCTACTAACTTTTCTTCTCGACTTGGTTATTGTTAGTTGTTTTTTTGTTTTTTTTTTTTTTTGAAGTTCTGGAAGTTATCTTGGTTTTTATCTACGTATTGGATGCCACCCCCACCCCCACCCCACCCCCACCCCAACACTGCCTCAACCCTTGTCTAGATGTACGTCGAAATAAGTCTACATAATTTTTTTCTTGTTATTGTTTGATTTTTGTACATTTTGATCTGATTTGAAGATCGTTATAAACTGCCAAAAAATCGTGTTAATTTCTTACGTATATTTGATGCCGCCACCACCACCACCACCACCACCAGCCCTCCCCCACCCCAAGCCCATCTTCTCCCACCCACCACCCACCCACCCAGCCCCTGTGTCAAGATGTAAATAGTCAATACGAAGTATTTGTTCAGGGGTATCTTTTTTGGTGGTTTTGAGGGCCAGTTCTTAGTTTGGCAGGCCTGTTAATGTTTCGAGTGTTGAACAGTTTTTTTCCGTTTATCGTAGCTGTACATGTTCCTGAGGCTTTGTTGAAGGATATTAGTTGAATTTGATTTTTTAAGTTAAATGGTGAAAATGGAACACAAAAAAAATGCAAGCAACCACACACTCGTACATACACGTACACGTACACGTACACACACACACCACACACACACACACACACACACACACACACACACACACACAACACGGACACACACACATACACACACACACACACACACACACATACAAAAGCACACATACATACACACACACACACACCACATACAAAAGACACACATACATACACACCCACACAAACATACAAACACACAGATACACACAAGCACATCCACACTCACATGAACACTCACATACCACACACACACACACACACATACACACACAAACACACACACACAAACACACACACACAAACACACACACACACACACACACACAACACACACACACACACACACACACACACACACACACACACACACAAAAACACACAAACACAGACACACGACACACGCTTAATCGAAAAATGAGATTTTCAGTCTAAAATAACACACACGTATTCCAGTAACTGTCTAAACTAAACCCCTGAGCTGTTTGTTCCACAGGCACACTACAGCAAAAAGTATGGTGGTTATGTAAACTCTTCCTTCTCTATAGAGGAGGAAGATGTTTTTCCACCGCCCTTCAAGGTACTTGTAGATTGGGGTCCGGATTTTTCTTGACACTATCTCCGGGTTTTTCTTTACATTATCTCCTACAGGGAGACTTGTGCAGTCCTGGTATTCCCTCCCCCACCCCAACCCCCCACCGTCCTCCGGATGTTTTCTCTTAACCCTTTGAGTCCTGCACCCTGTCCACCAGCATCCTAGATGGTCACCCATGCTAGCGAAGCAAACATTTAACTCTTTGATTCCATAAACCCTACCCACCACCTTCCCGCAGGAAGCTCGTGGATAGGGTGGAGGGAGTCAAAAGAGTTAAGTTTTTTTTTTCATTCGATGGGTAAGGTGCAGGACTCAAAGGGTGAAATTCTTCTGGTGCTGGGACATACATGCTTAAACTCGGCTTTGTGGGTTTCTCTATGTGGTTTCTTGTTTTTCCTGGTTGATTGTGGTGGTTGTCTGCATTAGTATCAAAATTATTATGGGACACAAAAGTTATTGGGGATGGTGATTGGCTGAATGGTTGATGTTTAAATAGGAGTGTGCGGGTTAATTATCGAGTAAATAAAGTTGATGGTCAATTATTGAGGAAACACAGTTGCACGAACACTTAACAGAATGGTAGCTGTTTAGACAGGAATGTATGGCTGATTACTGAGGAAACAGACTTTTGCAAAGATAATGGCAGAATGGTTGATATCTGGACAGGAATGTCTGGTTACTTATTGAGGAAACAAACTTTTGAAGGACAATGACAAATTATTAAGAAGGAAACACACTTACATCAAGGACAAGGACAGAATGGAAGATGTTTAGACAGGAATGTCTGGTTAATTACTGAGGAAACAGACTTACAAAGATAATGACAGAATGGTTGATATTTAGACAGGAACGTTGATATTTTAGACAGGAATGTCTGGTTAATTATTCAGGAAAGAAACTTGCAAGGATAATGACATGTATTGAGGAAACACACTTACAAGTATAATAATAATAATAATTATAATAATTACAATATTTATGTAGCGCAAAATCTTGATAAAATCAAATCTAAGCGCTGACAGAATGATAGATGTTAAAACGGGAATGTTTGATGGATTACTGAGGAAACAGCTTTGCAAAGATAATGACAGAACGATTGATATCTGGACAGGAACGTCTGGTTAATTATTGAGGAAACAAACTTGCAAGGATAATCACAGAATGGACGATGTTTAGACAGGAATGTATGATTAATTATTGAGGAAAGAGACTTGCAAGGACAATGACAGAATGGTAGATGTTTAGACAGGAATGGGTGGTTGATTACTGAGGAAATAGTCTTGCAAGGATAATGACAAAATGGTGGTGGATGTTTAGACAGGAATGTCTGGTTAATTATTGAGGAAACAGACTTGCTAGGATAATCACAAAATGGACGATGTTTAGATAGAAATGTATGATTCATTATTGAGGAAAGAGACTTGCAAGGATAATGGCAGAATATTTAGACTGGAATGTCTGGTTAATATCTGTGTGTGGAAACACACTTGCAAGGACAATAACAATTATTGAGGAAACACATTTACAAGGACAATGACAGAATGGTAGATGTTTAGACAGGAATGTCTGGTTAATTCTTGAGGAAACAAACTTGCAAGGATAATCACAGAATGGAACATGTTTAGACAGGAATGTATGGTTAATAATTTAGGAAAGAGACTTGCAAGGACAATGACAGAATGGAATATGTTTAGACAGGAAAGTCTGGTTAATTACTGAGGAAACAAACTTGCAAAGATAAAGACAGAATGATGGATGTTTAGACAAGAATGTGGTGTACTATCGAGGAACTAAACTTGCAGGGATAATTTCAGAATGGTCCATAATCAGACCGCACTGCGTGACTGATTATTGAGGATACGGCCATGCGAGGACAATGACACTGTGGTAGATATCCAGCCAAAAATGTGTAGTTAATTATTGAGGAAAGAAACTTGCAAGGATAATTACAAACTGGTAGATGTTCGGTCTGAAATTTGTTTTAATTATTGAGGAAACATTTGCAAAAGATCAGATAGCAATTTTGGGTTCACAACTGAGGAATTTCACAGATAATTACAGAATGGTAGATATTAAGACAGCGGAAGTCTTTCGTTAAATATAGAACAATAAGTTTGCAAAGATGGTACAAAATGGCAGATATTGAAACAACAATATATGGTTCATTATTCAGGAAAAAAAACTTACAAGGATAATTAGCAAATAGTAGATAGCAGACAAAAAACAGGTGGTTAATTATAGAGGAAACAAACCTAATGATTAATTATTGCGGAAAAATTCTTGTAATGATAATTAGAAAATATTACACTGTATGTGTTTAGACAGGAATGTGTGATTGATTATTCAGAAACAAATATACAAGGATAATCAGTAAACAGTAGATGATAGGCAGGAATGTGTGGTTAATTATCGAGTAAACTCACTGAATATTAATTATTGCAGAAATGTACTTGCAATGATAATTAGAGAATAACAGGCGTTTGAACAGGAATATGTGATTGATTATTCACGAAACAAACTTGCGATGTTAGTGACAGAACGTTGATTTTTAAAAAGGAGTGTGTAGCCAATTATTGAAGAAACAAATCTGACGGTTAATTATCTAGGAAACAAACATGCAGTGATAATTCTAAACTGGTATATTTAGACAAGAATGTGTGCTGTTTTTGGTGTGGGTTTTTTGTTTTGTTTTGTTTTGTTTATTTTGTTTTGTTTGTTTGTTTGTTTGTTTGTTTGTTTGTTTGTTTGTTTGTTTGTTTGTTTGTTTTTTGACTGACTGAGATTGTAATAAACCATCACATTCAGTTTGATATTCTTTTGATGTATTAACATGTCTTAAGTCAATATTAGCCTGACAGCTACGTTGATTCATGCTGTATCATTACGTTGCCTGTAAGCTACCGTTGAAAAAAAAGAAACCTGCAATTCATAGTTGTTTTTGTGTCGGTCCATTTCATTTCATTCTAAATGTTATGGGTATTCATTTACTATTCCTTCCATATCCCCATTCTGTGTTTATTTATTCTCTGTCTGTCTGTCTGTCTCTCTCTCTCTCTCTCTCTCTCTCTCTCTCTCTCTCTCTATCTATCTATCTATCTATCTCTCTCTCTCTCTTTAATTTGAGGAGAGGGGGATAAGATTACATTTCAGAAATGCAATGAAGATCTTTTTGAAGTTCTTCAGTTAACTGGCCGAAATGAAAATTAAAAGTTATGTCTGTGTCAATTAGTTAAAGCCAGATGAAATAAGTAAATGAGACATCGTTAGGATGGTTGAAGACACGTGTAATGTCGTGTGGGTTGTTGTTGTTGTTGTTGTTGTTGTTGTTGTTGTTGTTGTTGTTGTTGTTGTTGTTGTTGTTGTTGTTGTTGTTGTTGTTGTTTTTGTTGTTGTTGTTGTTGTTGTTTTGATTATTGGTCAGAGCCTATATGTATGGGACATCTTTAGGGTTGTTGTTGTTATGGTTTTTTTTCATCATCTATTATTGTTCAGAAATTGTATGAAGTTGATACTCACAGAAGTGCACAATGTGACTGTGTTGGTACTGCGCCATCAGAAATATGCATCTCATTATGTTCAGATTTTCTGGAGGGGGGGGGGGGGGGGGGGGATTTGTGTACATGACATTTGGAATGTTTAGATAAAGATGAAATATAGATACTCATTATCAGTAGGGTGGGGGGGGGGGGGGGAAATAATTTCTGATACTTGAAATCTTCATTTCTGCTATTTTAAGACACTGAATTGGTGATTTAAGACATAAGATGGATATCTGAGTTTATATTAGCATCAAATCCAAATTGAAAGACTCCCATCTTTAAGTTCCACAGTATTATGTCATAAATTTGTTTACACGTGAATTCACGCCTATTCCTATGTTTATTTTTTCATGTTGGTCGCTTTGATATCTGTTTCAATTTCATCTCCAGTACACTTTTTTTTTTCTTTTTTTTTTCTTTTTTTTTGCTTATCGTAGTTGCCATTTTAAGATACAGCAGAGTTTTCTTTGTTCTTTGTTTTTCTGCTACAGAGATATTGTTTTGCCTTCTCTTTTACATTTTGTTTTAATAACTCTAGTACTAAATTCATTTTACTTCTTTTTCCTTGACTGGCATATATTACTAATACTTTTTTTTTTTTATAGAATTTTCATTTATCATCGTTTTGATTTGATGAGATTAACATTGCATACTGTTTTTGTTTGAACATCACTGTCTTGATTTCATGGGCATAATGTTGCATTGCATACTAGATTTTGTTTCATTACGTATTGATTTATCTGTTCCATTTTATTTATCACCAATTTTGGTTCCATGATACTGCACTGCTTGCTGTAGAGTCTGGAGCTAAGAGACGTACCGAGCGTTTCCAACCAGTCGTTGCAAAGCCAAGACAATTCGCTTATCGCTCTCGCTGCCAATCACATCACTACTTCCCTCTCTAAGTTGAACGAGGTGACCACAAATGAAAAAAAAAAATCTATGTCATTTTGTTCCCCCTTGACGCTCGTGTCGTAATCGTTACCTCCTCCACTTCCACTTCCGAGTGCTCTAGAGATGTTGCCTTCCTCTGATTTCTGTTCCTATTTTTCTGTGTTGTTAATTTTTGGTTTTGTTTTACATTTCAGGTGTGTTTTTTGATGTCCATTTTCCTATGCTTTCTGTCCATCTTGGTCAAGTTGTCTTGGTCGGTCTTGTACTAAGTGTTTATGACGGCAGTGAAGTTGTAGTTTTGTGATTGTCCCACTTTTTTTGTTTTTGTTTTTGTTAACGTGGTGAATTCTGTATGTATATATATATATATATATATATATATATATATATATATATACACTTATATATGTATATATTTATTTGATATGTATGTATGTATATATATATATATGTATCTCTCTCTCTCTCTCTCTCTCTACACACACACACACACACACACACACACACACCTATATATATGTTCTGCGTACTGCAACGATTCTGTTCTCGTGGTTACCCAAGTTTTTTTTCTACTTTGTTGCTTTCGGTTATTGCGTACGTTGTACGAAAGCCACCATACCAGTATACGAGCAGTGGGCAAATTGTAAAACAACCATAGCATGTTATGCATAAAAGACTCATACTAGCCACTGTCGAGTCCTAAATCCAGGAGCTGAAAGTAGGTAGGGTATGCCATAGGCTAGCAATCTACCACGTTCAGAATGACGGCTGCAGAAACCTCAACGCAGATTTCAGAAGGTTCAAAGCTATGGCCGCCTGATCAGAAATTGCGGTAATTTATGCCATCCATGATGAACAGGAAAGAAAGCCGAGAGGTGGTTTGTGCTCTGACCAAGTCCTTGATAACCCCTACACCACCATCATCACCATCACCACCACCATCACCACCACCACCACCACTACCACGGCCACCACCACCACCACCACCGAGCACACAATAAGAATAGGAGTGTATGGAATATGAATGTATGACGCTGGAAGGTCTGAAGTTTAGAGTTTGTTCAAGATGGACGCAAGGGACTAGAAAAACCTGATATGTGCTCCACCCAAATCTGCCAGCACTTATTTGGCAGACACCCTGAGCCTGCGCAACGCTCTATGTGTTGGCAAGGTCTTGAAATGGGAAGGGTATCGCAGGGACCTATGAAACATTAAGCTGATAACAACCAGAATGATGGAAACACTAAGATGATCCTCTGCCAGGTAGGTTGGTAGGTTTGATGAATTTAAATGCTTAGACAGGGATTTTTCTTGCTTTGGCTGACCATGAATGTTGAGACAGCAAAGAAAACAAATGGACAGTCCTGAAGGAGGCAGACACAAGAAGATTGTTTGATAAGGAACATTAGGAAAAGACAAGCAACATTTATAGGACATCTTATGAGGAAAGGGGAATAAGAACACCTGGTCACAACAGAAAAGCTGGAGGGAAAGAGAACACCAGGTAGACCCAGGGAGAAAATATTGGACGGACTTGCAGGGTGGCTGAAGATTGAGAGGGTGGAAGATGTGCTTGCAGCGACAAGGGATAGATGCAAATGGAAGGCCATGATCGCCAACGCCATGCAGCAGGGCACTTGATGATGATGATGAGACAGGGATTGCTCCAAAGTAAGTCTAGCATGCCGAAGAAATTGAAGAAGAAGAAAAAGAAAAAGAACAAGAAGAACAAGAACAAGAAAAACAACAACAGCAACAATAACTGACTGATGAGAAAAGCAAAAAAGCGACCAGCCAAGAAGACTGATTTTGAGTCACACCAAACGTCATCGGGATAGTAATTTTGCAGGCATTATCATAATCCTGCACTCACACTCCCAGAAATAATATTCAGTAAGAAACAGAACAGGTAACACTGCAAGATCAGTAGACCTCAATATCCATCCAAAGAGAACTAAAAAGACAAGGAGCGCAAAGGGTACTGCAGTCAGTAGAGAGGAGGAAAACACGTTCCTTTCACTTCTTTTTTTTTTGTTTGTTTTGTTTTCCCAGTAGCTTGAAAACTAACTCTCTCTCTTTCTCTTTCTCTCTCTCTCTCTCTCTCTCTCTCTCTCTCTCTCTTTCTCTCTCTCTCTCTATCTCTTTCTCTTTCTTTCTCTCTCTCTTTCTCTCTCTCTGTGCCCTCTCTCTCTCTCTCTCTCTCGCTGTCCCTCTCTCTCGATATATATATATATGTATATATATATATATATATATATATATATATATATATATATATATAGTGAGAGAGAGAGAGAGATACATATATATATGTATGTCTCTCTGTCTCTGTCTCTCTCTTTCTTTCTCTCACGTTTTCTCTCTCTCTCTCTCCCTCTCTCTCTCTCTCTCTCTGTCTGTCTGTCTGTCTCTCTCTCTCTCTCTCTCTCTCTACACACACACACACACACACACACATATTATATATATATGTGTTCTGCGTACTGCAACGATTCTGTTCTCGTGGTTACCCAAGTTCTTTTTCTACTTTGTTGCTTTCGGTTATTGCGTACGTTGTACGAAAGCCACCATACCAGTATACGAGCAGTGGGCAAATTGTAAAACAACCATAGCATGTTATGCATACAAGACTCATACTCGCCACTGTCGAGTCCTAAATCCAGGAGCAGAAAGCAGATAGGGTGTGCCATAGGCCAGCAACCTACCACGTTCAGAATGACGGCTGCAGAAACCTCAACGCAGATTTCAGAAGGTTTAAGCCATGGCCGCGTGATCAGAAATTGCGGTAATTTATGCCATCCATGATGAACAGGAAAGAAAGCCGTGAGGTGGTTTGTGCTCTGACCAAGTCCTTGATAACCCCTACACCACCATCATCACCATCACCACCACCACCACCACTACCACGGCCACCACCACCACCACCACCGAGCACACAATAAGAATAGGAGTGTATGGAATATGAATGTATGATGCTGGAAGGTCTGAAGTTTAGAGTTTGTTCAAGATGGACGCAAGGGACTAGAAAAACCTGATATGTGCTCCACCCAAATCTGCCAGCACTTATTTGGCAGACACCCTGAGCCTGCGCAACGCTCTATGTGTTGGCAAGGTCTTGGAATTGGAAGGGTATCGCAGGGACCTATGAAACATTAAGCTGATAACAACCAGAATGATGGAAACACTAAGATGATCCTCTGCCAGGTAGGTTGGTAGGTTTGATGAATTTAAATGCTTAGACAGGGATTTTTCTTGCTTTGGCTGACCATGAATGTTGAGACAGCAAAGAAAACAAACGGACAGTCCTGAAGGAGGCAGACACAAGAAGATTGTTTGATAAGGAACATTGGGAAAAGACAAGCAACATTTATAGGACATCTTATGAGGAAAGGGGAATAAGAACACCTGGTCACAACAGGAAAGCTGGAGGGAAAGAGAACACCAGGTAGACCCAGGGAGAAAATATTGGACGGACTTGCAGGGTGGCTGAAGATTGAAAGGGTGGAAGATGTGCTTGCAGCGACAAGGGATAGATGCAAATGGAAGGCCATGATCGCCAACGCCATGCAGCAGGGCGTTGATGATGATGATGATGAGACAGGGATTGCTCAAAGTAAGTCTAGCATGCCGAAGAAGACGATGAAGAAGAAGAAGAAAAAGAACAAGAACAAGAAGAACAAGAACAAGAAAAACAACAATAACTGACTGATGAGAAAAGCAAAAAAGCGACCAGCCAAGAAGACTGATTTTGAGTCACACCAAACGTCATCGGGATAGTAATTTTGCAGGCATTATCATAAGCCTGCACTCACACTCCCAGAAATAATATTCAGGAAGAGACAGAACAGGTAACATTGCAAGATCAGTAGACCTCAATATCCATGCAAAGAGAACTAAAAAGACAAGGAGCGCAAAGGATACTGCAGTCAGTAGAGAGGAGGAAACACGTTCCTTTCACTTCTTTTTTTTGTTTGTTTTGTTTTCCCAGTAGCTTGAAAACTAACTCTCTCTCTTTCTCTCTCTCTCTCTCTTTCTCTCTCTCTCTCTCTCTTTCTTTTTCTCTCTCTCTCTCTTTCTCTCTCTCTGTCCCTCTCTCTCTCTCTCTGTCCCGCTCTCTCTGTCCCTCTCTCTCTCTCTCTCTCGCTGTCCCTCTCTCTCTCTCTCGATATATATATATATATGTATATATATATATATATATATATAGTGAGAGAGAGAGAGAGATACATATATATGTATGTCTCTCTGTCTCTGTCTCTCTCTTTCTTTCTCTCACGTTCTCTCTCTCTCTCTCTCTCCCTCTCTCTCTCTCTCTCTCTGTCTGTCTCTCTCTCTCTCTCTCTCTCTCTCTCTGTCGCTCTCTCTCTGTGGCTCTCTCTCTGTCGCTCTCACTCTCTCTGTGATGTTGGTTTTATCGTTTGTACTCAACAGTCTTTTAGACTTCTTTCTTGTTTTTGCCTAAACTGACAGTTCAGCTCCAGCTTCTTCTTTTTTTTTTTTTTAAATTTTCTGGGTATTCTGCGTGTACATATTCTTGTGTTCTTCCAAGGAAAATTGTCTTTGTAACCTGTCATCTTTCTGGTCCTTACTGTGGAGTCTCACGTCTGGACAGTGTTAGATGTTCACAATAGACAGAGGAGAGATTGTGATGTCTCAGTGTAATATATTGGTGTTTGCTTATAGTACTGCACTTCTGGTGAATTTATGTTTGGTTTTTGTACTGTGTATGCCCTTGAGTTGTCTTGTATAAAACAAAAAAAAATGCATGAAGCAATATGTTCTACAAAATAGTTTGTCACAGTTTTTGGGTTCTTGAATACAGTTTGCATGTTTTGCCTGCAAGACAGTTGTATAATTTCTGTAAACTTTTAGTTGACGTCTGAATTATTGGAAACTATTGATTTATGTTGCTACAGTTTCTAGAGATTGTTTGTAGCTTGTTTGGTTTTTTTTTTCTTCCTTGTACATAACTCATGTGATTAACTTTGTCCTGTATGATTTTTTTTCTTTGTAGTTTATTTCTTGGTAATCACTTTGATACAGGTGACACTGAGTTTTAAGTTTAGAAAAGAAAAATTAAATTTATTTTCATTTATTTCTTTTATTTATTTACGGATTATGTGAAATGTTACCTGAGTTGTTTTTGATTTTTTTTTTTTAGCGTAAACTGCGTTTTGCTTTATAATAAATGTGGTTTGTTCTGCTACATAGCATGCCAGATTTAAATTACAGAATGATTTTTGTTTTACTATTTTAGTATGTATATATCCATGATTTATATGCAGCACGAGTACTTGCTTGATATTTATACACAGTAATGTTTGATTGTAATATTTACACTTAAAGCTGATACAATTTTGTGTTGGAATGCCAGGTTTAACAGTTTGTTTTGGAATGTTGGTAGAACATAGTAAAAAGTCGTTGATTTCTTCATTGTTTCTTTCTTACAGTCTAGATTAGAGCGAATGCCAGGTTTTCTATCTACAGTAAGAGGCATGCCAGTGTTATTGTACTTGTAATTCTGTATTCTGCGTACAGGGTGTGTCGAAAAGTTGCGGTTTTTACATGTGTTTGTGAGACTTGTTTCAGAACTGTATAGGATAAGATAAGAAGTGATAGTTGTTACCTTATCCAATAACCGCGTCACTAATATGAATGTCTTAACAATTTTACCTTAGTTGTGTAATGAATTACGTGTGTGTCCGGTAGAAGCAGTAGAATGTACAGTATAGGTATAAGCCCCTACCTCCTCCTACTCCACGCCCCTTCCTTATTATCGTGTCAGAAAATACAAATGTAACTTTATTTCTATTTCTATTTGACCTCCTCCTACATAGCCCAACGACAGACAGGATTTCTCACGAGGGTTACGCCCTGAGCATGCAGGTCATGGCAGTCTGCCTCGCATGACACCAGACAACCACCAGAGAGGAGGGCACGTTCGCCCTCCCTCCCCACCACCCCTCTGTCCCCTCGCTCCCCTCTCAGCGCCCACAGCCCTTACGGGTCTCCCCGAGCTTCACCCATCCCCTCCCGGCGCTCGCCGTCTCCCCGGCGGTTCGACGTGGGTTTTGCGGCGGCCGTGACCAACCTGGTGGAGCAGGCTCACACCATTGCTGATCATGACCGCAGGAAACCTTACGGTGAGTTCCACCAGCAACCTGACCTACTTGCTGACCATTATGCCATTTGGTTATCATCATCATCATCATCGTCATCATCATCATCATCATCATCATCAAGTGCCCTGCCGCATGGTGTTGGGCGATCATGGCCCTCCATATGTATCTATCCCTTGTTGCCGCAAACACAGCTTCCACCCTGTCTGTCTTCAGGAACCCTGCAAGTCCGTCCAGTATTTTCTCCCTGGGTCTGCGTGGTGTATCTATCCCTTGTTGCCGCAAGCACAGCTTCCACCCTGTCTGTCTTCAGCCACCCTGCAAGCCCGTTCAATATTTTCTCCCTGGGTCTGCCTGGTGCTCTCTTTCCCTCTACCTTTCCTGTTATGACCTAGTGCTCTAAATCCTCTTTCCTCATAAAGTGGCCCTTAAATGTTGCCTGTCTTGTCCTAATCTTCCTTATCAATGATCTTCTTGTGTCTACCTCCATCAAGACTGTCTTGCTTGTTTTCTTTGCTGTCCATGGAACTCTCAACGTTCTTCTTAGAAACCACATCTCGGCTGCCTCAATCTTGTTCTGGATTTGCTTGTTGACTGTCCACGCCTCACTGCCGAATAACAGTATTGGTTCTATATGACATTGAAGAACTCTCTTCCTGATGTTAATTGGTAGGCGTTTGTTGGTAAGAATGCTTTTCATCTTCTTGAGTGCTGTTTTGGCTTGGCCGATTCTGCTGGCTATTTCTGATGTGCATCTGCCTTCTGGTGAAATGATCGTCTCCAGGTATTTAAAGTTATCAACCTGTCTCAAGGTTGTGCCGTTTGCTGTTATTTTGCATGAGGGGATTTCGTGTATTTTACTGATCACCATGACTTCAGTCTTCGTTCTGTTTAGTTCCAACCCCTTGTAAGCACCATTCCAAGAAAAAAAAAACGTATTTTCCGTGACACCTCCTGTAGACGGCACGATAATCAAATGGATAAGCTGTTGGACTTCCAGTTGGAAGGTGTAGTAGATTCGATCCTGTGTGGATACCCCATGGTCTCCAGAATCAACTAAATTTACTACAAGCGCGTTTTAACAACATGAAATTAATTTAAGCGAAAGAATCAACAAAACAAAAATCAGAAAAAAAACACTTTGACTTCCGCATCCTATCCATCAACTGCAAAAACTTAACCGATTGACTTCCTCGCCGTATCCACCAGCTACCTCCAGGAAGCTGGTGGATCGGGTTAGGGAGTCAGTGGGTTAAGTTTTTGCTTTGGTGGCAGGGTTGACGATGCAGGATGCTGGTGGACAGGGTATTGGAATCAAAGGGTTCTATATTATTCTGAGTGATTTTTTTTTCAACAAAGACACACACACACACGCACACGCACACACACACGCACACGCACACGCACACGCATGCACGCATGCACGCAGGCACGCCACACACACACACACACACATACACACACACAGACACACGCACACACACATGCACGCACGCACGCACGCACACACACACAAAACAAAACACACACTTACACACACACGCGCACATATAAACACACACATGCACACGCACGCACACACACACACAAAACAAAACACACACACACGCACATACACACACACTCACACACACACACACTCACACACACACACACACACACACACACACACACACACACACACACACACACACATACACACACACACACACACACACACACACAACTGTACAATCACCAACAACCAGCCAACCAACCAACCAACCCTCGTAATGTTTATTGTTAACCTCCTTGTTCACTCACTGTCAATTAACTCTTTATTTTCTCTCTCCAACAGTGAAACACGAGGAGAGCGCGCAGTCTCCGCAGCCAAGAGGCCGAACGCGGATGAGGTCCATAGGCCGGCCCCCGCTCCAGTCGCAGTCGCCGGTGCTGGGATCCCCGCTCCCTTCCCCGGGTCACGTGACCCGCCGGGGCCGGGACGAGCACGGATTCTACCGATCCACTTCCTTGGAGACACGATCCCGGACCCCTTCGCCCAACACCTCCCAGTCCCCTTCCCAGCAAGAGTACTACGGGTCTACCAACCTCATCGACCGTTCCAGGAGCCCCAGCCCCAGCCCCGCCCAGTCGCCGCCCAAGAGGACCCCCAGGAAACTCCCGGCCGTGCCCTTCGTGCCCAGCACCCCGCCGCCGGGCATGGGTCCGGGCCACGTGGCCGTGCCCGTGGGCCGCGGAGGACCCGGGGCCGGGGCCGGGGCTGGGGCTGGACCTGGGCCTGGGCCTGGGCCTGGGCCTGGGCCTGGGCCTGGGCCTGGGCCTGGGGCTGGGCCGGGGGCGGGGTCTGGCGCGGCCACCAAGCCGGCCACGCTGAACCTGAGCCAGCCCAAGCTGAAGGACAGCATGCCCCGCGTGATGCCCTCGCCTACGATTCCCCAGGCCCCCAAGTCGCCCGCCAACATCAACTTCCCGCGCCTGTCCGCTTCCCCGACCCGACTACCCCGGAACCACCACCAGGCGGAGAACAGTCACCATGGCAACAACCAGGGTGGAGGAGGAGGAGGAGGTGGTGGTGGAGGTGGAGGCGGAGGCGGTGGAGCTAACCCCCACCCCCCAGCTCCCAACCCTTACCCTGGGAAGGGGGGAGCGGGTGGAAGGTCCGCGCCCCCACCATCCTCTTCCTCTGCGCACCACGTGCCCCCACCCGGCCGCCTGGCCCGACCCGAGCCCTACAGCCCCACGGAGAGGACCAACCTCAACAAGGGCGACAACAGCAACAGCAACAACACCACCACCGCCACCGCCACCACCACCACTGGCTCCTCCCACTCCGGCTCGAGCGCCCCCACCACCACCGCCACCACCACCAACCCCCACAAACCCTACTCCAGGACTTCGGCCGCTAGAGGCCCAAGCTCTACGAACGACAACCCTTCCGGCAGAGGTCGCCACGGTCTCGGAGACCGAGACAACAACAGAGAGAGAGACAGGGACAGAGACAGAGACAGGGACAGACAGCACGGGTCTGACCGCGGGGGGCCCGCCTCTCGAGCCCACAGCGGGATGTCACCCGATTTACGAGCCGTGTCTGACCGTAGTCGCATTTTAGCTCACCAGTTTGACAGTCCCGCCGACTCCGGCGGAGTGACTGCAGCCACTGGGCCCAGCGGTCGAGGGCGGGCCAGACCCACCCCGACTCCACCGAACGGGTTCAAACCTAAAGCTGGTAGAAAACAGGAACGGTACGAAATGCGAAGTGATATCAACATTCCTCTCAAAGAGGACTCGGACGAGGATGACGATTGGTGTTGATTGGCTACTTCGTAAAATGTTCACCGTTGGTTTTTTGTTGTTGTTTTTTTTTTAATCTTCCTTAATTCCCCTTGTTCCCTTTATTATGTATATTGATTATTGATTAGTGGTATCACTTATTATGTGGATTTTTTTAAGATAATCGTTCAATTTCTTTCTTTTTTTTCTTCTTCTTTGATTGCTAATTCATACCAAATATCGCTGATTTGGTTTTCAAACTTTAACACAATGGTGAAATCATGTCAGATTTTGTTCTTTGTTTCGTTTTTGTTTTTTGATGCGATGTATTCCCGAAATAATTCAATCCTGTGGTTTTATTACGCATGCCTTTTTATTATTTTTATTATTATTATCATTATTATTATTATCATTATTATCATTATCATTATTATAACTGTTATCGTCGTTCTTTTCCAATTTGCTCACGAAAAGTGGCGATCTGACAAGCACGTGGCGTTTTCTGCATGTGCTTTTTACTTCATGGATCATCGTCTGCATGTGCGATGCGAAACGTGTGTGTAGAAATGTAGCAACCAGAAAGACACAGACCAAAAACAAAAAAACAAAAGCAACACAAAAAAAAAACCATCGACACACACAAAAATACCGAGCGGTGAGTCTGTCACAGGATGTGCGGCATTGGTTACTCCCCCTTCACAACTTCCGGTAAGATAGTTGTTGAGTGCGCTGCGTTCTGCAGGCTTTGCCCGTGGTCTGTTTCAATTTTTTTTTTTTCAAATGGACATGTATGTGCTTGAATTTCTTTTTCATTCTCTCTCAATGGATTGTGATTTGATTTTTTTGATAATCTTGGATCAAATGGACTGTCGGTGATTCGATTGTCTTAATTCTACATTTTATGAATCGTGGTTTTAATTAATTAATTAAATCAACCCTGTATTGTGTGTGTTGGTTTGATTGCTTAATCCTTCAATCAATGATGTGGTTTTTTTTCAGATTGTCTGTGGTATGATTGCTTAATTTACCCTTAATCCATTTTTTCATGGATTGTCTGAGTTTAATCGTTTAAAACTTTCAGTCAGTTTGTAAGAGATTGTCTGTGGTTTGAATGGTTAAACCTAAACCACGTTGTTTTTTTTTTATTTAATTCATGGTTCGTGTGTGTGGTTTGATTGTTTCAGTCATGACTTTCAAACTGTAGTTTGATAGTTTCCAAATCCAACTGTGCATGGACTGTCTGTGGTTCGGAATGTTTTCTCCCATCTTTGGGGAGTATTGTGTGTCGTGTAGTTGTTGTTTTTTATCGTATCACTACGAATATGTCTATGGATTACGTGCGGCTAGTGGACCTTTGTTTGTTTGTTTGTTTGTTTTTTCATCCTGCAAAAGATGCTATGAACAGATTTTAGGTCAGTTGGCCATGTCACTCTCTCTCTCTCTCTCTGTGTGTCTCTGTCTCTGTCTCTCTATTCTCTCTGTCTCTGTCTCTCTCTCCTCTCTCTCTCTCTCTCTCTCTCTCTCTCCTCTCCCCCCCCCCCCCCCCAAAACGAAGAAGCTTTACTCCACGTTTTTATACGGTCTGGTGTCATGTTGATGGTATAGCTCTTTACTCCCTGTCGTTTGTTTTGTGACTGGTGCTGTCATTATTGATGTCATTACTGATGTCATTACTTAGCTGTACTTGGTAAGGGGAGGGGTAAAAATGGGAGGGGTGAAGACTGTATGGGAAAGGCTGTGTGTGTGTGTGTGTGTGTGTGTGTGTGTGTGTGTGTGTGTGTGTGTGTGTGTGTGTGTGTGTGTGTGTGTGTGTGTGTGCAAGCGTGTTTGGGGAGAGAGTTGTCGTAAAGGTCTTAGAGAGTAAAAGATACTTCATTATGATGTTGTTATTATTATTGTTGTTGTTGTTGTTTATATTATTATTAATATTATTATTATTATCATCATTATTATTCTTGTAATTATTATTATTATTATCATTAATGTTGTTGTTGTTGTTGTTATCAAAAATTGTTCCTCTCTGGTACTATTCTCCAAAGACATTCGGATTCGCTGTCCATTACATATAATCAGACTTTCCACTCTGAGCGGAACATAGAGAACACGCGCTGCTAGGAAAACTGACCACACTGTATCATGTAGTTGCACAGTCTGCATGGTTGGTGGATGTGCATGCTGGTCATTTTGTTGTGTTTCAATAAGCCAGCCACTGACATGACTCACAAGATCTTTGACGTGCATATGTGATACTCCGTGTGCATGCATATACATACGAAGAGCATTTAGGCAATGGCGGATGGCAACAATATTCTGTGTGCATATTATACACACAAAGAGCATTTAGGGAATGGTAGATCGGAAGAATACTTTGTGTGCATACACACAAGAAGAGCATTTAGGTGATGGCAATTTGGAACAATACTCTGTGGTGCGTATTATACACACGAAGAACGTTTAGGTAATGGTACTTGGGAACAATATTCTGTGTGCATACACACAAGACGAGCATTTAGGCGATGGCAATTCGGAACAATACTCTGTGTGCATATGAAAACACGAAGAGCCTTTAGGCAGTGGCAGATTA
>JAPXFY010003214.1:0-22780 GCA_030674185.1 Monoplex corrugatus
ATCTGTCCCGTATTTTGTCCTTTTTTTCCCTGATAAAACGTGCCCTCTTTCGGGTTTTAAAATCGAAAAATGTAGCAAGTGCCGACATTAAAAAAAAAGAACAACAACAACAACAACTTGATTCAGCCAACAATCTTAACGTTTCCATCATTTTTGGTGGTGTCAGCTTAGAGTTTTATACATCCCTCTTCCCCCCCTTCCCACGTTCCCCACCTCCACACCCCCCACCACCACCACCCCCCCCGCCCCGGCGCCCCCCTTATTTTAAGACTGGCCACCTCATTTCGTTTTTGCAGGGCTCAGGAAGTCTGACCGAAAGTACTCACAGATTGGGTGGAACGCATACGGAACTTCCGACAGCGATGATTTCCTCTAAAAACCCCCTTTACTTCCATATGAAGGGCCTATAGAGCGAGGGGTGTGTGTGTGTGTTGCGTGCATGTGTGTGTATCTGTATTTTTGTGTGTGTGTGTGTGTGTGTGTGTGTGTGTTGTGTGTGTGTGTGCGCGCGCGCGCATGAAAATGAGCACGTGTGTGTATCACTGTAGCTTTTTTTTTCTACTTTTTTTTTTTTTTTTCAAAAATCTTTGTGAAAAAAAACCCGGGGGGGGGGGGGGGGGGGGGGGGGGGGAAAAGCGCTCTCCCCAATATCAAACAAAAATCGAGAAAATTTTTTTGTTTTCTCACTCGACATCATAGACACGCTTTATCCTGGGAGACTGGGCCCGTTGGTTACTGCCCCCCAAACCCGTTCCCACGATCAAACCAAAAGCCTATTGCTCGGCAATTCCCGCCACTTGCCGGGGGTTGTGCGAATCGACGAGGGGACGAAAGCCATCAACAAGTGCCCCGAATCATACGTGATAGATTGCTGTATGCCCCGGGAAAATTTGGCCCCTCAAAAATGGAGAAAGTTTTTTTTTTCGTGGTGTTTTTAAACTTTTTGGAAATCCCGCACCATGTCCCCCAGCGTTCTGCATTGTCAACCTTTCTAGCGAAGCAGAAACTTAATTAACCCGTTGACTCCCTCACCCTTTCCCCCGGCCCCTCCGGGGAAACTGGTGAAAAGGGGGAGGGAGTCAAAGGTTTAAGTTTTTGCAGTTGGTAGGGTAAAGGGGGACGGTAGCCCAAAAAAATTGTGACATACACACCCCCGGCACAATCATACTCATGTTCGCCCTTCAGAAGCAACCCGGCGTGCGGCGTGCGCACTCGCTAGAATTGAGGGTTTAGAATTTGCTCAAGACTGATACACTGTAGATCTATTTTGGACAATTTCTCAGGGGTTCCAAACCCCTTTTTCCCATACCCCTTAAATTTAAACCTGCGAAAAATCCTATGGCGGGGAAGATTTTGAAAAATGGGGGGGGGGGGGGGGAAAGGGGGGGGGGAAAAAAGGCCTACGAAATACTAAGCTTTCACTACCAGAATGTTTGCAGCATTTATTTTAAAATGGCCCCACGAAAAAAGAACCCGTGGCATGTCCAAGGGTCGTACTTACGGCCCCCGTTTTTGTCAGCATAAAAGCTCTGACAGAGCACATGCACACGCTGATACACACACATACAGAGAGAGAGAGAGAGAGAGAGAGAGAGAGAGAGAAACTACGTGCACCACACCCCACACACACACACACACCACACATAAACACACACAAAAACACACGCGCCCGCGCGTGCACACACAATACACGACACACGCAGCACACACACACACCACACACACACACACACACACACAAAAAACACACACGCACACACAAACACACACACCCTCTTCCTTACTTGTTTAATTACTATCTATCTGTTTTTTTGTCCCTTTTTTTTGCTTTATTTTATTTTATTTCTTTATTTTGTTAGTTATCTATTTATTTATCTATTTATTTTGTCTAAAAGCACATATGTGAATAGACGTTAAAAAAGAAATAACGAACGAAACACACACATACACACACACACACAAACGCACAACAAACACACCGCACACACAAACACACAAAACACACCCCACACACCACACACTCACACACGACACACGTCGTACAAATAAACGTACTGCTACACACACGTACATAAAATGGTGAAACTTCAAATAATTTTTTTACATATCAGTCTTACTCAAAAAAAACCCTTCGTGTCAGAAAAAAGGGAAAAGAAAAAGGGAAAGATTTTTGGGGAACGATATCTTTTAAAAAATTTTTTTCCCCATGGAGGCCCGAAAAAGGGGGTTCTTTGAAGAACAGGTGGAAAAAAAACGATATCTTAAAGTCCATAAAAATAGGGGGGACGGGGGTTTCTTTTAAAAGACACGGGGGAAAAAGGTTTTACAGTGATCATGGGCCCAAAAAAATTTTAAAAATTTGACCTATGCCCTCGGCTCGTGCCGGGCGGCGGGTGGGGGGGGGAAAGACGGTTTCCCCGGTTACACAACAGGGGTTTTGATACCTTCAAGCAACCCAACGAGTCGCTAGGAGGGGGGGGGGGGAGTAAAGGAGGTGGGGGGGAAAGGGATATTTTGGATGGGAGAGAATGGGGTGGGGGTGGGGGTGGGGATGTCGAGCGCCTTATTTGTGGGGTTTGGCGGCATTGGGAAAATCCCTTTTTCCCACGTAAGACCCCTTCCGGGACAATTTTGACGCAATCCCGGGGCAACTTTACTGGGGTTTCCCGGATTTAGGGGGCCCTCTTTTTTTTCGCTGGTCGTAAAAGATTTTGTCCCCCGGTTTAAGTATGTGGTCAGAAAAACTCCGCCTGTCACGCTGGAGCCCGGGGTTTTCATTTCTTAAAACCGACGAGTTTTTTTTTTTTTTTTTTTTACACATTTCATTTTAGAAATTGTAACCGACCCACCCCCGTGGGGGGTGATAAAATAATTTTAAATTAAAAAATTAGACTGGGTTTAAAAACATAGCCTATTTTGGGCCCTCGGGGCCCGGGCCCAGTCAGGGGGTTTTATTTTGCAGGTTTAAATTTAAAAGGTTTAAAGTGCGATCACCATACACTTTCCCACGGGAGGCCCCCGATTTTTCCCCCGGTTATGTTCCCCCAGGTCTAGGCCCCCGGGTTTTAAAACATGTTATTTTCATATGTCATGCCCTTTCTGGGTCTTTGTATGTCATTTGACATGGCAAATGACATTTCTGCCCGGGGGGAAAAATCAGGACAAAAACTTCGAAATTTCTAGAAATTTTTAAAAGGGAGTAAACTCTGTGGGGGGTTTTGTGTTTACACATGCCCTGAAACATGCCTTTGACATAGAACGTGAAAGGGAAAATGACACAGGGACAGACTTTTTGCACGATAATAGCGTGACATAGGGGAACGACATTTTTGCTTCCCATGAAAAGGGGACATAGGGCCCCAGGGACATAGGGGAACATGGCATATGCCATGACATAGGGTGAAATGTGGACATGCACGTGACAAGGACAGGGTGTGGCATGACTTTGTGAAATGCCCAGGGAAGGGGCCCTATAAACTAAATTATGACATATGGCATGAAAAGGACATGGACACATGGTAGGGAATGGGGGAAAACATAGACCTGGGGGAACATGGGACGGGGGGAAAAACATAGACATGCTCCCCAAATGGCCCTGTGAGGTTAGTGCATATTATGGAAAATTCGTTCCGACGTGGAGACGCCCGTTTTTGAGAAACTGAAATTTGTAACTGAAACTTTTAAAACCCTTTTTTCCAAAAAAAACCCTTTAAAAAGACTTAAAAAAGGGAAAAAAGGGCTTGAATGCCCTCCCATCCACTTTTCCCCAGAGTTGTTACGACTGTGTGAATTGAATGGGTGAAAAGAATGGGTAAGACGCGGGGCCCTTTCATTTTTGGGGGGAGGGGGTAAGAGCATCTCCACCTTGTTGTCTAACCCTTGGACTCTTGCACTTTACCCACCAACTGCAAAAATTGAAACCCCTTTTGTTTCCCCTAAACCCTCGGGGGAGCTGGGTGGAAAGGGTGACCAATTTCAAAGGGTTAAGGGGTTTTTTGTGGGGGTTTTTTTGCAGTTGGTGGAGGGGAATGCAGGAGTAAAAGGGGTTTAAAGGGGTTTGTTAAATTGGGGTTTGTTCGCCTGTTGTGCCCAAACCGCTCTTGCGGAAAAAAACTGGTCGTGATTGTTTTTTAAATTGGGGTCTTCAAACCCGGGGGGACTTGAGATTTTAAAAGAAAGGGGACATGATCCTAAAGGTCACAGACACACACACAAAACCACACACACACACCCAAAAACCCACACACACACACACACACACATTCAGCACCCAACGCCCACACGCACGCACACACACACAGGGAAAAAACAGACCCCCCGTAAACACACCCCCCCCCACCACCCCCACACGAAAACACACGCACGCAGGGCCCCGCACTCCCCGCACGCATTACATACATACAAAAAAACCTGGGCAAACTGATGAACCCTGATCGTTTGATTGTTTTTTTCTCTTGTTTTTTAAAAATTGTTTGATGTTCCCTTATATGATAAATGCCCTTTATGATTTCAAAGATTCTTTTCACCCCATAGATATCTCTGTTTTTTTTTTTTTTTTCGTCAAAAAGCACTTTTGGGTGGAATAAAAGTTCAAAAAAGGGAAAAACAAACCCGAACACACCCCACACCCCGCGCGCGCACGTGCACACACACACGAAACCCCAAACACACACGCGCCAGTGTACACACCCCACACACATTTTGTCCCACACAACACACACGAAAGAACCCCCACACACCAAAAGCACACACAACAACACCACAACACACCAAAACCACTCACACACAGACTTTAAGTAAGGTTCTACTTTAAAATTTACAAATCCCCCCATCCCCCTTCACACACCCACTCGCACACTTTACACCCACACACTTTACCCACACTTAACACACAATAAAGGGCGTATTTTTTGTACACGTTTACTTTGAAAATGGAAAAGCCCCAGGGGGGGGGGTATGGGTTTGAGGGGGCCCTATATAAGTTGAGGTGTAAAGGGGCGGCTTCAAAGCCCCCCCATTGGGGGGTTTTGTGGGGTGGGAAAGGGCCCTTATCCCGCCCTTGTTGACAAAAGCATTGGGCTGGAAGGTGGGGGGGGGCAAAACGAGGGGCGGGGTTTTTCCCCCCAAAATACACTCGCCCGCCCTAAAACCCCTCGGGGCGTGCGATGTTATCTCCCTTCCGCTCTCCCCCCTTCCCCCCCCCCCTCTCATCGCCCCGCGTGCCCGAGAGCAGAGGGCCCGCCACCCAAAATTCAGCGGGGGACCTGGCACAAGCCCCATTTCCGGCCCCGCCTTCTCATTGGTCATCACTTTTGGGCCCATGAGAGCGTAGGAAAGTGGAGAAGTTGTCTTCACACGCGACTTGGGGCGGGAAAAATATAAATACCCATTTTTGAAATGGGGGACAAAAGGAAAAACCAACTTGTGATTCGACCGCCCGCAAAAAATCATTTCCCTTTCCCGGGTTTCGGTTTCCCAATACCCCCACCACCCACGGGGTTGGGGGGTTCTGCTGTGCAGAAGGTTTTTTAGTGTGTGCTGGGAGTTTTTTTCACAATTTTTTCCCGTTTCCTTTTTCCTCCGGCGAGTTTTTAGAAAAAAAGTTACTTTTTTTTTCATTGTGAAAATTTCCCTTTTTTCCCCGGTTATGGCAGAAAACGAAAAAAATTGGTTAATTGGGCTTTCGTCAGAGGTAAAGAACCCCCACAATATTCAAAAGGGTTTAAGCGCAAGCTAAATTTTAAAAATTTACGTTAAAAACCTATTTTTTCCAAGAAATTTGGTAAGAAAAGACTTTAGTCCTTTTTATTCCTTTTTACACTGGAAAAGCACAGGGAAGTTTCGGGGGGGTTTTTTTTTTTTTCTCTTAATCTGGTGTTTTTTTGGGTTTGTGATCTTAGCTTGAAAAAGGGCCGGTTTTGGCCGAAAATTGTGCCTGCCCTTGTCTTTTTTTAAATTAAATAGACATCTCCCCTTCTTATTTTTTTTTTCGTGTTTTTTTTTCCCCTGGTTCTTTTTATTTTTCCTGGTTCCTGTTTGCTTAAAACGCGGGCGGTCACACTTTTTTTTGGTTTTCAATGTACTTTTTCCCGTATTTTGGCTTCTGTTACCCTACATGTGTCTTGAAAAAGTGAAATAAAATCTTATGATGTAATGGGGAACCGGTCCTAAGGGTATGAAGAATAGCGCTTTACAGCAGATTCCCTTTTCTTCGGGAAAATTATGGAAGATTGTCCTTATCAGTAAATGATATAGCTGGGTAGGGGTTTGGGCCCTTTTGGCAATTATGTTAAAGCGTTGTAAGGGTTTTATGGGGTTTTTCTTACCCGGGTTTTAAATTTGTTTCCCTTTGGCCCATTTCCCGGTTTTTTCATTTTTTCAAATCCAAGGGTTAAATATATTGGAAAAAATAGAAAAATTGGAGAGAGGGGAGAGAGAGACGCAAAACACCACACATAGAGAGGGGGCCCAGGAGAGAGAGAGGGGGGAAGCAAACCCCGTTGATTAGATCTAAATGTTTTCTCTTGTCCAGTTCGGTTTTTCTATTTTCGACTCCAATGTGAATATATTGGACAAAAATGGGGAAAGGAGAGAGAGAGAGAGAGAGGGATGCAAAGCTTTTGTTTTAGACCTAAATGTGGTAATTTAACTAGATTGTTGAGATGGGCCCTATTTGATAGTTTTGTCTTTTTTGGATTTAAAGGGGGTTTTTAAAGTTGTTTCCCAAAGGTTTCCTCGCTTTTCCGCAAATTGTAATATGCGCTCCCCCCGTTTGGGCCGCCTGTGATCCGGCAATATAACTTTTTTTTCGGACTAAAACGGAACTTGAGACATCAGATTTTGATTTCCCATGGCCCCATTTTACGAGAGCTAGCTCGTTACAGATTTTACCCCTTTGACGCCCGCACCCTGTAAACCAGCATTTTGCATTGTCAACCTTGCTAGAAAAGCAAAAATTTAAACCCCTTTTGGATTCCCTCTCCCCACCAAAAGTTTCCCTGCGGGGATAGGGCGAGGGAGTTAAAAGGGGTTTTAAGATTTTGCTTGGGGGATAGGGGGGCGGGACCCAAAAAGGGCCCGACCTCATAGGGGTCAAACGCGAAAACCTCTGTTTTGTCAGCCCCCGGACGTCTTTCAATGAGAAATGGGCCAGAAAAAAAAAAAATTGGGTCGAGGATATGAAAATGCTGTTATCCCCCTTGTGGGGGGAGATCCCCCAAAGCAAAAGATTTAAACCCCGGAAAATAAAAAATTTCAGTTTCATCATGATATTTTAAACCCTTTTGATTCCCGGGCCACCCTGTCCCCCTAGCATCCTGCTTTGTAAACCCATCCCAGCAAAGCAAACTATTGTTGTTTGGTGGTGTCGGTTTTATAGGTTAGAAAAAGGTTCCCCTTCCCCCATTTCCCCGGGGGATGGTTACCCCCGTGGGCCCATATCACCTGAGGGGGGTGTCGACGAAAAACCCTGGAAGTTTTTTTCTTCTTTTTATTACCCTTTTGTTTGGTGTTGTTTGTGGTCTTTTTTGGGGACCGTGTTTCGCGTTGCCAAAGGGGCCGGGGTTGGCCCGAAAAATTTGCGCTTGTTTGTTGTGTTGAATACGCGCTTAAAATTTTGTCAAGAGCTTGAGGTTCTTCTGAGTTGAAGCACCGCAAAAAGTCCATAGTCATTATTTTATCGGTTTCAGCTGTCGTCTAAAATTAGCTGGTTGGCTTTTAAGCTGTCGCCCCCCCCGGATTCATAGCTCATTAAAACAAGTAAAAAAAAAACAAAAAGATTCTTTTCGGGTTTTTTTTTTTTCTTTTAAAGAATAAAAGATTACTTTATTTGAACCCACTCCTTTACCGCCCCGCCTCCGCCCCCCCCCCCTTCCCCCTTTTTCATTCCACCCCTTTTTTCCCCCCCACCCCCCCTTAAACCCTTTTCACTAAACTCCTCTCTCCCCCCCCCCCCCCTTAAAAACCCTTTGTCATTCCACCCCCTCCCCCATTTCCCCTTAACCCTTTTCACCCCCACTCCCTCCCACCCCCCTTAAAACCCTTTAAAATCCACTCCCTCCCACTCCCTTAACCCTTTCACCCCAACTCCCTTAACCTTTTTCTTTCCACTCCCCCCCCACCCCCCTTAAACCCTTTTTCACTCCACTCCCTCCCTCCCCACCCCCCTTTAAAACCTTTTCACTCCACCCCCCCCCACACTCCCCTTAACCCTTTTAAACCTCCCCCCCCCCTCCTTTGGCCTGTGTGGTATTTGGGGGTAAAAGAACTCCCACCGCCGGATTTTTTGTATGGGTTAAAATTCTTGGTTTTGAAAAAGCGTTGTGTTTGCAGTTTTCTAATCACTCAGCTGTAGGTTTGGACATGATCCGGGTTTTGGGGGAAAGGGAAAACCCTTTTTGGGGGAGCAGGAGAGGGGAGAGCCACTCTTAAATGTTTAAAAATTGCTGCCCAGAGAGATGAAAAAATCCGGGGTTGGGGAAGGTAAAGCTTTTGGGGAGGGAGGGATGGGAGGGGCCACTGTCATAACGATAATTGCGGGACCCAGAGGGGACTGATAAAAGGGGTTTATGGTTTGGGCGGGGGGGGGGGGGGGGGTTTTAAAGCACCGAGGGAGGTGTGATGGGAGACCCCACTCTCATATCGATTTTTAAAAATGCTGAATCAGAGAGATGAAAGAATCCGGGTTTTGGGGAAATTTTTAAAAGCACTGGGGGATAGGAGATGGGGGGAGCCATTTCCATACTGATTAGTGCCCGAGAGATAAAAGGGAAAATCGTGGTTTGGGGAAAAAAAAAAGCACCAAACACACGCAACACGCAAACACCCCCACACACACACACCAAAACACCACTTACAGAACAAAAACCCACCACACACACAAAACACAAAACACACACACACCCCAATTTTTCTGCTTTGCAGCCCTGGGAATAAAACATAAGGTTGGGGATAAAAAAGAGAGAGGGGAAGGGAGAGGAGGGGGGAAGAATAGGTGAGAGAGAAAATGAGAAAGAGGGGACACCCCACACACAGACAGACAGAAGAGACAGGGATGGAGGGGAGAGAGGGGAGAAGAAAAAGAAGCCCAAAACCAAAAAACTGTCTGATCTATATTTCAGGCCTTTTCCCAATATCACAGTTGTGACCAGACTAAAAATAGGGAATTTCTCTATAGATGCTTTTTCCTTCGCTCTTAGACATCTGTTTTTTTGTGGGTTCTGAGGGACTAAAATTGTACAGCTTTGAGATGCACGCTTCTTTATGTAGGGTAACTTTTCGTGTGCAGACCCAAAAAGCCTTTGAGGGAAAAAAAAACGGCGACGTGAAATTTTTAAAAAAAAACGAGTGTCTGGGGGCAATGAAGGATTAATCTTGCGGGCCCCTTCAAAAAAGTGTAAGTTATTATTGTTTTATTGTTTGGGGAAAAGCATTTTATAAGTATTTAAATTTTTTTAGTATAGAGGTAGTCGTCGTCGTAGTAGAAAGTATTTAGTAGTAGTCGTAGAAGTAATAGTAGTAGTATTTGTAGTGGCATTTAGTAAAAGAAATTTGGGTAATAGTTTTTAGCAGAATAGTTGGGGACCGTAGTTTGTAGTATTTGTAGCCTTTGTAATGTATTTGTTGTAGGGTAGATGTCGTCGTGGGTGTTTATTTGTAGTATTTATTTGGTGGGGGGGGTAGGGGCGGGTTGTAGTAGTAGTATTTAGTTTCAGGGAAAACCGTTAAGTAGTAGTTTTTGTTTTTATACATATAATTTCCCAAATTGGGAGTAGCAACGGTATGGTGGTGGTAGTAAAGATGTACAATAAAAAATTAATTATTATCATTATTGTTTTTTTTATTATTATTATTTAATTATTATTTTATTACTGTTAAGAAACCCTTTATAGCCCAAATTTTATGAGGAAAGGGGATTTGGAGCCCCTGGTCACAACGGGAAAGCTGGGGGGGAAAGAGAGCACCAGGTAGCCCCAAGGAGAGAATGCTGGGACAGATTGCGAGTGGTTGGGGATGGGGAAAAGGGGGGGAGAGGGTAGGGGAAACGAAAGATGGGAGAGGGTTTGGGAAAGTCCATGGGGCCAACGCCATGCGGCGGGGCCCATGTGATGATGATGATGATGATAAAGGACTTTTTTTTTATTATCATTTAAAAAGCGGGATTTTTTTTAAAGAAAATGTTGAACATAAAAAAAAGGGAACAAGGGAAAGTGAAATATAAAACGTTGATATAGAATCTTTTTGGAACAAAAAAAAACAGAAAAAAGGTAGGCAACATAAAACCCATTTATGTATCGCACGAAACATGATGACAAAAACAGTGAGAGGAAAAGACATTTTTTTTCATGTCTAAAGTTTATATTTTGAACTTACCATATTATTTTTTTCATTATTTGTTGTTGTTGTTTTTAAAAAAATTGTTGTTGTTTTTTGTCATTATATTATCAATCTGATGATATCTAAAATTTAAATTAGTAGTTTTATTTACAGTGGGAAAAAACAATTATTTTTGGGTAAATTTTTGAAATTTACGGGAAAAAAAAACCGGGTTTTTTTTTTTTCCAAAAAACATTATAAAAATTTATATTTTTTTGTTATTGTTTGTTTTTTTCTTCTTTCCGACTTTGTTATTTTTTAAATTTGTTTTCCAAAATTTTTACTATTTTGTTTTTATCATTAATGATGATGTTGTTATTAAGTTAGTTAATGTGTGTTGGTATTGTTTTTAAACATTTTTGTTTGTTGGGTTTTTTGTTTTAAGTTGGGGTTTATCCCCAAAAGGTTTAGGTTGAAGGGGAGTTGCGATTTGATTTTTTATTTTGTGTGGGGTGTGTGTGTGTGTGTGTTTTGTGTGGGTGGTGTGTGTGTTTGTGTGTGTGGTGTTGGGGTGTTTTGTGTGTATGTGGGTGGTGTGTGTGGGTGTGTGTGTGTGTGTGGGGTGGTGTGTGTGTGTTTTGTGTGTGTTGTGTGTGTGTGTGTGGTGGTGGGTGTGGGGTGTGTTTATAGGGGTCCCTAGACCCCAAAAAATCCCGGGAAAATTTTTCGAGATCAGTCCCCCAACCCCAAGATTGAAAAAAGGATCGCGTTTTCGCCCCCCGTTTCCCGTTTCTTCAGTTCCCTAATTTTTGGTGGTGTCAGTTTCACTTTAAATCCCCCCCGTTTTCCCCCAGCAATCTGCATTTCCAACCATGCTTGAAAAACAGAACCTTTTAAACCCTTTTATTCCCTTAAACCCCTATTTCCTCAGATCCTTTCAGGAAGTGGTGGGGTAGGGTGAAGGGGTTAAGTTTTTTTTTCAGTTGTTGGGGGATTGGGGGGAGGGAGGGCAATGGGGTTTAAATTTTTTTCAGTTTGGGATAGGGGTGAGGGGGTCCCGGGGTTAAATTTTTTTCAGTTGGTGGATTGGGTGAGGGAGGGGCAATGGGTTAATTTTTGCAGTTGGTGGATTTGGGGGGGGAGAGACAGTGGGTTAACTTTTTGCAGTTTGGGTTTGGGTAGGGTGAGGGGGGTCAGTGGGTTAAGTTTTTGCAGGGTTTGGGGGATAGGGGGAGGGGAGTCAATGGGTTTAAATTTTTGCAGTTGGTTGGGTAGGGAGGGAGTCAGTGGGTTAAATTTTTGGGAGTTGGTGGATAGGGTGAGGGACAGTGGGTTAAGTTTTTGCAGTTGGTGGATAGGGGGGGGGAAATAGTGGGTTAAGTTTTTGAGTTGGTGGGGTAGGGTGAGGGAAATTTAATGGGTTAAGTTTTTGAAATTGGGGGGTAGGATGAGGGGGTCGGGGGGTTAACTTTTTGCAGTTGGTGGGGGTGGGTGGGGGAAAATCAGTGGGTTAAGTTTTTTTCAGTTGGTGGATAGGGGTGAGGGAAATCAGTGGGTAAAGTTTTTGGGAGTTGGTTTCATAGAGTGAGAGAGTTCCAAAGGGTTAACTTTTTGCAGTTGGGGGAAAAGGGTGAGGGGTTTAGTGGGGTTTTGTTTTTGCAGTTGGTTTGGGTAGGGGGAGGGGGTCAGTGGGTTTAAATTTTTGCAGTTGGGGATAGGGTGAGGGGGTCGTGGGGGGAAAATTTTTGCGTTTGGGGGATAGGGGGAGGGGGGTCAAAAGGGTTAAATTTTTCAGTTGGTGGATAGGGTGAGGGTTTTCAGTGGGTTAAGTTTTTGCAGTTGGTGGTTGTCTAGGTGAGGGGGTCAGTGGGTTAACGTTTTTTAGGGCCCCCTCCCCCTTTCCCCCCCCTCCCCCCCCCCCTTTTTTTTTTTTAAGATCTTGCCAGCGCATTTGGGTTTTTATCGCAGGTTAAGGGTTTGCCCGGGGAATCCTGGGGATTTTGGGCTGAAGGCAAAATGGGAAAAGCCTGAGTTTTCTAAGCTTTCTTCTTGGGACAAATGTAAATTTTGAAAAAGTCCTGGTAAGGAAAGAAACAGTGCAAGGCGACAGTCCTCCCTTTTTCATTTTCATCAGGTTTCCTGCCGCACCCGGCGTTGGGTTTACCTTTGGGCTTTTTAACCAACCTTTTTTCTCGTTGCCCTAGCATCTCCCCCCCCTCCCCCTCCCCCCGCCCCTCTGCAAGTCCCGTCCAGAAATTTCTCCCCCGGGGTTTCCCGGGTGCTCTCTTTCCCTCCCCGCTTTTCCGTTGGACCCGGTGCTCCCAAAAACCCCTTTCCTCATTTAAAAAGGCCTGTAAATGAAAAAAATGTCCCACAACCCCGGTTCCCCCCCCCCCCCCCTTTCCCGGGGGTGAGGAAAAGGGAAAAAAGCATTTTGTTCTTCCTGAAAACCCCCACAAGCCTGGCAGTCATTTTGTTTTAAAACCCCTTTTCCTCCCCCCACCCCGTTCCCATCAACCCCGGGATTGTCAGCCATATTAGGCCCAAAAAAAAAAACCCTTTGATTCCCTCAGCCTGTTTCCCCAGCTTCCTGCAGGAAGCCCGGGGGATTTGGGTAAAGGGAATCGAAGGGTTAATTTTTTTGCTTTTGATGATAGGGTGCGGGAGTCAAAGTTTTATTTAAAAAAGGGTTTATTTGCATTAAGGGGGTTTACCTTTGTTTCTTTGCCTTTTTTTTTTTCAGAGTATTTTTTTACGCCACCTTGTTTAACCCCTTTTATTCCCTCACCCCATCCCCCAGCTTCCCCGCATTGCTAAACCATGCTAGCCCAAAGCAAAAAAAGGGGGCCGTTTTATTTCCTCAAACCCAAAACAACCGGACATCAGATCATCGAGTACCCGAGGACCTCACAGCTATTCCCCCCACTCGGCTGTTTAAATTTTCTTTGTGGCTGGGCGAAAAAGCTGTGGAGGGCCTCTTTTCCCTGGTTTTGTTTTTGTCCTGAATTTGGGTGTGGGAATCAAAGGGTTAACTTTTCGCAGTTGAGGATAGGGTGCGGGGAGTCAAAAGGGGTTTAAAGTCCCCAGGGAAACTGTCACATTTTTAAAAATGCGATGTTTATGATGATGTCCCATGAGGTGATAATCACGATGCTTGGGAGTTCCATCTAGGACTGAGCCTTTTTGTGACTGGGCTGACCTACCGCTTACCTCTAATAATATATCCTGGGGGTCAACCAGGCCCGAGAGATAAAAAGATACCCGCGGGGCTGGGTTTAGAAGATTTGGGGGAAAATCCCCCCTAGGGACCCCATCCGTGAAGTGGATGAGACTCGGGCTTTGGGGGGTGGGCTCCCCGTCTTCCCAGTTTAGCCCATTAAACACGCCCAACTTGGGGGAGAGCGAAAAAAACCCCATAATAAATTTTTTAAGGGATGATGGGGATTCGAACCCACAACCTTCCAAATTGGTTGTCCGTTGCGCTAACCCCTACACCACGGCGATGGGCGTGAGGGGAAAAAGGTTAACCCTTTGACTTCCTCCCTTATCCCCCCAAAGGCCCAAAAAAAACAACCCCTTTTACTCCCTCACCCCATTCAAACCCGGTGCCTGCAGAAAAAAATGGTGGATAGGGTGACGGAGTTCCCAAAGGATTAAGTCTTTTGCCCTTTTTGGGATGGTTGACAATGCAGGATGCGGGTGGACAGGGCCCCCCCGGGGGGGGGCGGGGGGGGGGTAAAGGGGGGGGGGAAAATGGGGTTTTAATTTAATTAAAAATTTTTTTTTTTTTGCTTACCCCCGAGGGAAAAAACGGGGCTTTGGGAAACTGGGACTACCCTGTCCCCCGCTGTAGTGGGTTTTATGACGGCAACTTGCTTTTTGTGGTCAAACAAGTGGATTAGCGGTAGGGAAAATTTTTGGGTTCCAATCCCGTCAGTCCGAAAAAAAAAATAATAAAAGGGTTTTTCGGGGCCCCCCTTGGCCCTCTCAAAGAGTTGGTGTGGTTTTGGGGTCATTGGGAAGGCCCCAATCCCTCATCAACCTCAAGGGCCCTGCCACATTTGGGGTTGGTGATCATGGCCCCCCCATATGCATCTTTTTCCTTGTTGCCGCCCAAACCCCATCTTCCCAAACCCCCCTGGCCTCAGCCACTCTGCAAAATCCCTCCCAAAAGGGTGCTGTCTTTCCCCCCAGCTTTTTTGTTATGACCAGGGGTTTCTCATTCCCCCCCTTTTCCCCATAAAAAGGCCTATAAAAGTTGCTTGTCTTTTCCTAATCTTCCATATGAATGATCTTCTTTTGTCTGCCCCCACAAAGGGCGTTTTTCGGGTTTTTTTTCTTTGGGAAAAAAGGGAACCACATAATCGATTCTCCTCCCCTTTAGGGGGTGGGGTCCCCCGAGGACACGGCCCAAAAATCCAAACCAACCTGCGGGTGTTTTTTCTCGGACCCGGTTTACTTTTGATTTATGTTTTGTTAGAGTTTAGTACAGTTTTGTCATGCAAGCTCAATCCTGAAAAGAAAAGTATATAATCAGAAGGGTTTTTCATCCCCGAGAAATTGGGGGCCCCCTAATCGCGTCTCCCTCCAAATTCCTGGGGTGCGGGACCGGGGGACACGGCTCAAAAAAATTTCCCAACCCAAACCCCGCGGGGTGTTTCTCTCGGACCCGAATGGCATCTCGAATTTTTTTTTTTTGCAAGGGTAGGGTTCGTCCTGTAAAGGAAAGGGTCAATCCCCGGTAGAAAAACACCGAATTTGGTTTTATCCCTTTCCGTCATACCCATCGCAGCATCGTGAAAAAAACGGTACCCGGGCTCCCTAAAAACTGAAAGGGACGTAGAAAAAGGGTCAGACAGGCAGGGGAAAAAACGTGTTCCCCTTATTGTTTTTTTTGTATGTGTTTGACAGAGCTCTCAGTTCTCCAAAACTGGGAAGGCGACATCTTGGAAATGGGGGGGTCAAAAGGGGAGTGCAACCCTTTCCAAAAGCCCGCAGGCGGCGGCTCAGGGGGATGGAAGGCGGGGGGCAAGTTCCCCGGCGGCTTCCCCGAGTTGGGGCCCCTCGATTTAACCCCTACATGGGGTCTGAAAAGCCCGGGGGGACCACCCGGTGAAAAAGGAACCCCTTGATGAATCCCTGTCCCTGCCCTTTAGGCCGTTGGCGCCCGGTTTTTTGCGGAGGGCCTTGCAGCAGCAGTACCCTTTGATGCCTGTGCCGCGCCCGTGCGCGTCCCCCCTTCTCATCCGCTGTCGGGTGGGGGGAAAACTCCCGCGGTTCTCCTGTCCTTAAGAATGCTTTATTTTCACCTGGACTTTGGGGTCTTTACCGCCCCCTTCGATGCCAGCGCCAGCTCCGGACGGTCTGGTGTCTCTTCCCCCTCTGCCCGGTCTTCAATCCCGGGTTTTCGCCCACCAGCGCCCGGGGGCGGGCGGCGGCTGTCTTGTTTTGTGTCTTCCCGCTGATGTTCCCGGTGCCTTCCCGGTGATGGCGCTCGGCCCTGGCTGTGCCCATCAGGGGGTGTGGGTTGCATGGGGCCGGCTCCCCTGTCACCCCCCACCGTAAACCCCCACCCCCGCCTCCCCCCCCTTTTGTGTTGACACCACCCGTGACATTGCCTTGCCCCCGGTCGACGCCCCCGCCCCCCCGGGGCCCCCTCCCTTTTTTCGCAGTATGCCTCTTTGTCCCTTCTTTGATTAAACCAAAAAAACCTATGCATCAGCACCTCACTCCCCCCCCACAAGCCCTATGTGTTGGGCAAGGAAGACCCCGGGAAAATGTGGAAGCGAAGAAGACGCGGAAGACGTGGAGGAAGATGGGGGCAGGCCTCGTTTTGCTATGGGGCCCCAGGCCAAAACCGTGGACGGAGGACGTTTCGGGGAGCGTTCTTCAACCCGCGACAGAGGAGCGTGAGGGCGGCTCCCCCCATAAACCCCCACACATTGACATTGTTCCGTTTTTGCAGAAAAGTCAAGAAACCGTGTTTCCCAAATTCCCCCGCGTCAAATTAAAAAAGACTGTGGGCTTTAGGTTTTGCCTTTGGTCAAATACAAGGATTTGACGTCAATGGCCCGTTGGCCCCCAAGCACAAGAGATTCGCGGGCAATTTGGGTCGTCGGCACCAAGAAAAGGAGATTCTGACCCTCAATTTGGGTTTGTCGACATCAAACACAAGGGATTTGACGTCAATGGCACATCGACGTCAAGCAAAAAGAGATTCTGACGTCAGTGGTCATCGACGTCAGGCATAAGAGGGGTTTTTAAAGTCGAATCTTCAGGGAGCAGCGAGCTCAAAAAGGGCGATGTTTTCAATTCCATCGACGTCAAAACCAAAACAATCGGAAAACAGATCATCCCATTTCAGAGGGGCTCTCACGCTATTCCCTACCACTCCCGGGTGTTTAAATTTTCTTTTTGTGGTGACAGGAAACTGTGGAGGGCCTGGTGAAACCCTCTTCACCCTGGTCTGTTTTTTTCAGTGAATTTTCGGCGGAGCACACCCACAGCGGACCAAAAGCAGGAGGCCCTCGCAAAACCCGAAGGGATACAAAAACCAAAAATTGTGGATTGGGGGGGGGGGGGTTACTGCAGGGGATAAAAATTTGGGCTGGAGTTGCCAGGAAATTCCCAATTTTAAAAATCGGCCACAACGGGGGGGGGGCCAGCCGTTTTCATGAAACCCTGAAAAGCCACTGAATCAATATTTTCCAGCCCTGTGTATGTATATAGCACAATTGGGGCCAAAGGGGCTTTATAATGTCTGCTGGGTTTAAAAAAGACTCCTATTAGAAAAATTCAGAGGGATTAGGGCGGTTTATACTTTTTTTTCCCCACCTTTGGAAATTCGAATGTGTTTCCCCCTTTTCCCCCCCCCTTTTTTAAACCCCGGCTTTTTCAAACCTTATCCCAAAAGTTTTTTTTGTTTTCTTGCTTGTTTGGTGTTTGTTATTTTGAAGAAGGGAAAAAAGAAAAAAATGATAAAGAAAAGAGTTTTCACACGTTTCCAGTGGATGCAGAAAAGGATTTTGTGTTTTTATTAAAACCGTTTGTTTTTCTTTCCTGTCTGACCAGCCACAGGCGATGGCAATTTTTTTTTTAAAGTTTTAGTAGATGGATTTTTGGTGCTGCAGAGGCCCCGGACTTCCCCCCCCCCCCCCCCCCCCCCCCCCCCCCCCCCCCCCCCCCCCCCCCCCCCCCCCCCCCCCCAAACCCAAAAAACCCATGAAAAATATTAGCAGGGGACAGTCAAGAGGGAAAAAAAAATTTTTAAATTTGTTCCAGGGGAAATTCCCTCGCACCCCGGGGCAATTCCATACGTTGGGGTCCACCAAATCTGCACAACAAATTTTCTAGCAGACTTTCCCAAACCTGCGCAAAAAACCCATATCGCTGGGAAGGTCTTTTAAAAAATTTTTGGGGGGGGGGGGAAAGGGACTTTTGAAACACTAAGTGGGCATCACCCCAGAATGTTTGGAAACCCTTAAGATGGGCAAACAAAACCGGGCCCGGTTTTTTTAATGTTTTCGGCTGGGCTTGAAAATCGAGATTTCGATCTTTGGGGCCCGGCGTATCAAAAGAACCACCCAAAACCCGGAAAAAAAGTGCCTTTGACCGGGGGGGGGCAAAAGGGAAAAAAACCATGCTGAAAAAAATTTAAAAAAAACAAAAAAAACAAAAAAAAGGATTAGAAGGAGGAGCAGATTTTGAACGACTGTTATTACGTTTGGGAACCCTTTCTGTCTTTGGGAATCATCATTCCCCCTTATTTAAAAACAAAACCCTGACGCTTTAGACTTTTTTCAATTTTTTTCCTCAGAATTGTTGAAAAAACGACTTGGATTAAAAGGGCACGCTTCCCTTTAGACGGTTTTTTTGTTAAAATTTTTTCTGTTTGGGAAAAATAAAAAAAAAACCCAAAAAAGCAAGCAAACAAACAACCAAACGAACAAAAAAAAAAAGGGTTTTATCGATATGTGCTGGAGAACAGAAAAAACCAAACAAAAATAAAACCCCAAAAAAGTACTGTTGACTTATGTTTCCCTTTTAACATACTCGAAATTTGTATATTGTGTAAAAAAGGGGCCTACTTTTAATTATTTAGTATGGAAATGGACAAACTTTTACAATGATTTTACCGACAAAAATTGGAAAGTTACCCCTTTTGGCTCCCGCACCCTGGTTTCCCTCAACTGCAAAAAAATTTAAAACCTTTAAAATTAACCCTTTGTCTTTTCACCCCATATCTACCCCCAAATTCCTGCAGGAAATGGTTTGGGGAGGGTGAGGGAAAATTGGGGTTTTGTTTTTTTTTTCTTTTTCTAGCATGGTTGACAAGCAGGGAAAAATGATGGACAAGAAGTGGGGGGTCAAAAGGGTTAAGGGGGGAATTTTTCGTTTTTTTTTTTTTTTTTTTTTTTTTTTTTTTTGATGAAAAAACCAAATTTTGCACGAAATTTTCCTTTTTAGTTTTTTTTATTTTACAGATTTTTTTATCGAATCATCCCCACTTTGCTCAGTTTATTTTAGCCCCCCAACCCACACCCACCTCAATGATGAGTTTATCTCCAAAGTACCGGGGTAAGCTCATTTTAACCTGTTTTAAACGTAGTTTGATATAGGTAACTTTTTTTTCTTTCTTTTTTTTTTTTATCTACCAAGTAATGTTTGACAGGCTCTCCGTCTCTGTTCTGTCTGTCTGGGCTGTCTGTCTCTCTCTCTCTCTTTTCTCTCTCCCTCTCTCGTTCTTTTTCTCTGTGTGGGGAAAAATTATGTGCAATATGTATGTGACCGTTCCCCCTGAGGGTAGCTTGGAATAATTGCCCACCCCTTGTGACATCTCCCTGTGTTGATGCCGGGGGCTCTTTCGGGAAAACCCCATTATCCCCCCCTTCTGGAAATTTGTGAAAAAAATTTCCTCCTTACTGTCACTTTGTATTCCTTTTCTGGAAAAGCTGTGGTAGAAATGCCCTCCTTACCGTCGCTTAGTAAAACCCACCTTTTTGGGGAAAAACTTGCTTTGAAAAGCCCCCCCTTACTGTCAATTAGTTTTTCCTACCTTCTGGAAAAATTTTTGTGCTAGAAATTTCCCCCCCCCTTACTGTCACTTTTGTAAATTTATAACCCTTTGGAAATGCTGGCCAGGGAAAAGCGTCCCTTTCCGTTCTTGTTAAACCCCCCCTTTGGAAATGCTGTGCTAGAAATGGCCCCCTTTTTTTGTCACTCTTTTTTTGTTGTTTGCTTTCCCATTAATTTTTTTCCTACCAGTTTCTGCTTTTTTGGGCCATTCACGGGGTATGGGGAAAAATCTTGAAGGGTTTCCCCTTAGGATTGTTTAAATTTGGGGGGTTGTGATGTGCGGAAAAGATTTTGGGGGGGGGGTGGGCCCCCTTTTTCTATGAATTTCTTTGGTTTCTTTTAAAATAGTTTACATTTGTATTCAGGTATGGTTTTTTTTTTTTGGTTTTTTTTTTAATTCCCGGTGATGTTTGGACGGAGTGGTCGGCGCCGGAGCATTTTAAAAATTTTACTTAATTTTTTTTTCCCGGCTTTTTTTAAGAAAAATCTTTTTTTGGGTATGTTTCACTTTTTGAGATGGTTAAAAAACGTGTATGGCTCGGCCCCTCGGTGGGCTTTAAGGGAAAAATTAAAAAAAATTTTTAACATGGATCAATTTAGAAGAAAAAAATTTGTTTGGGTTTCCCCAAAATCCAAAAATGCGTTAGAGTGTGCAGAGGTAAAAAATTTATTGCCCCCTTTTTTTTTTAAATTCAAGCTTACAAAAATTTCTTTGTAAATTTTTCTAAACAGGCCCCCTTTGGGCCCCCGGGTTTGAGGTAAAACGCTTGATTGTTGATTGATTTAAATTTATTTTATTGATTGATTGATTTGGGTTTATTTTTACGTCGGCCCCCCCATTCAGGTGTGATATAGGACGGGGGTAACCATCCCAGGGAAAAGTGGGGAGAAGGGATGACTTAACCCCCAAATTTCCCATTTCCCCCCCCACAGAAGAAAATGGGAAACAGTTTTTTTGATAATTTAGACCCGTTTGTTTTATACATGTTGTTAGTGTCCTTGTAACGTTTTTATTTTTTGTTCAGGTTTGGTTCTTTTTTTTTAAATTCCCCCGGTGTAAAATTGGACGGATTTTGGGCAAGCCAGGGACATCGCCCTTTGATTATTATATGCGCGAAAAACGTTTTATATGTGTTACTTGATTTTCTTTTTTCATTTTTTGTTTTATTTTATTTTTTTCTCCTTTTCTCAGTGAGGTATAGGGTTTTTATTTTTGGGGATGATAGCCCCGATTTGGCTTGCACGTGGCTGGGCTTTTTAAAAAATCAATAAAAATAACAATAAGCAGCAGTTTATTCCATTGCAACCCTTTAGAGCATTGATCAGTATTTTTCCCTTGTTTGTTTTCGTAAAAAGGGGGTTTTTTTGGGGGATTATTTTATTTTTTTTAAAAGATCGAAAAAGGGCACTATGTTTACAATTAGGAAAAATTCACATATAAACTTTAAATTTCCACAAAAGTTTGAAACTAAGTTCACGGGGGGGGGAAGCCTTTTTGTGTAATGCGCCCCTATGGGCTTTCTACCCCCGCCGCAACGTTTTTGTTGTTTGTTTGTTATGGTGCCCCAAGTGTTACATGTAGCTGGTCATAATGGTATTTTCTTAGCAGTCCGTTTAATGGGGGGATGTTAGAAATTTCAACATTTAAAAAGCCCCAAGTTTAAAAGGGGGTAAACCGTTTTGAAAATCCGGGCAATGGAAAATTAAAAAGGGTGGGAAACCCCGTGATCTGGACGGTAGGGTGACTGATTTGAGCAACCGGAAGTGTGTGGGGTGTATGCAATGTCGCGCGTGGGGTGTTGTGTGTGTGTGTGGTTTTGCGCGTGTGGCGTCCCTGTGTGTGTGTGTGTGTGTGTAAAGGGGGTTTGCGAATAGTTTTAAAACAAGGATTGGATTTAACCTCCGTTTGGAAATAAATGGTTTTTTTGGCTACATTTTCCCAAAATTTTAAAAGAGGGTAGACCCCCGAGAAAAAAAAAAACTGGGCGGACTTGCGAGTAGGTGAAAGGGCAAAGAGGGGGGAAAATTTTCCTTGCGGCAACAAGGGGGCAATGCATATGGAGGGCCATGATCGCAAAAGCCCTGTGGCAGGGCACATGTTTTATAAAGAGAAACCCCAACGGGCGTTTGTTAACTTGGGGCATAGCGGGGGTATTCAGGGGACTGGGAAAAAGGGGAGAAAGGGGAAAAAAAAAAGGGGGAAAAATGGCATTACAATGCCGTCCATGCAAAAACCCTTTAGTTTTAAAAGCAATTCGGGGGGGCCCTGTTTAAAGTTGTAACCATATTTTGTTTTTTCAAAGTATTTTTCCATAACTGTCAAAAAAAAAGTTCCCTTTGTTTGCTTAACCTTTGTTGTTTTGGGTGGTGTGTTTGTTGTTGTGTGTGTGGGGTGTTGTGTGTGTTTTGTGTGTGTTTTGGGTTGTGTGGTTGTTTGTGTTGTGTGTTTTTGGGGGTTGTGTGTTTTGGGTGTGTGTGTTTTGTGGTGTGTGTGTTGTGGGTTTTGTGTGTGGTGTGTTTTTTGTGTTTTGTGTGTGTGTTGCGTGGGTGTTGTGTGTGTGTGTTTTGTTGGGCCCCCCCCCCCCCCCCCCCCCCCCCCCTTTTGTGTGTGTTGTGGTATGTATGTGTGTTTTGTTTTGTGTGTGTGTGTGGGGTGGTGTTGTGTGTGTGTGGTTGTGTGTGTTGTGTTGTGTGTTTTTGTGGTGTGTGTGTGTGTTGGGGTGTATGTATGTGTGTGGTGGTGTTTGTGGGGTGGGTGTTGGTGTGGGTTGGTGTGGGGGTTTTGGGGTGTGGTGGGGTTTTGGGGTGTGTGCTTTTCTGTTGGGGTAAAGGGGAAAGAGTGCAGGGGTGCTGTAGCGAGGGGGAAGGGGGGGCTGGGGGTGGGGGGGAAATGTTGTGGGGATGTATAAATGTGTGTGTGTGTGTGTGTGTGTGTTCGTGTGGGTACTTGTGTGTGTTGCATTGTACATTGGGCCCGTGTTTGGGTGATTTTGGGATCGCATTGTGTGTGTGTCCGTTTTCGTGCGTGGATGTGTGTATGTGTATGTGTGTGGGCCCCTTGGGGTGTGTTGCAGTGTATTAGGACCCGGCCTTTTATGATTTGTTTCATCCCCCTTTTGTGTGGGGTGTGTGTGTGTCCGTGCCCCAACACGCACGCGCCCCGCGTGTGTGCGTGAAAGATTTTGGGGTTTTGTGCGAGTGTGTGTTAAATTGTGTGCCCTGTATGGTGTACGAGCAGAAAAAAAGGGGATTGGGTCGTTTTGGGGCAAAATATGACCATTCCGACTTGATTTACGATGGGGCCACGTTTTAGTTGTTAATTAAACCCTGTGGTATTTTTTTACCATTTCTTTCCCTTTTCCCTCACACATTTTTAATGTTCCCACTGAGT
>JAPXFY010000321.1:0-5000 GCA_030674185.1 Monoplex corrugatus
TTTTCTCCCTTTGTGTGTGTGTGTGTGTGTGTGTGTGTGTGTGTGTGTGTGTGTGGTGTGTGTGTGTGTGTGTGTGTGGTGTGTGTGTGTGTGTGTGTGTCTAAAATCACTATTGTGAACAGACATTAAATAAAAGATTCATTCATTCATTCATTTTTGCAAAAGTTGTAAGACTTTGTCTTCAGAGTTTCACGTTTTCTGACACTTTGAATATCGTGATGGATGTGACACACTTTGACAAAGTACAACTGAAGCTGATTATTACGATGACATTACATCAGGAAAAGAATGACACACTACACTGTTAGACGACTGACTGAATTGGGGGCGTGACTGTTAATTAGAAAATTGTACGGCAGACAACAAGAAAACTGAACAGCGGAGACTTCAGTGTGCAATGTGTTAGTACCCTTGAATTTCAACTGCCTGGAAAATAGTTCAAGTTCATATTGCTTATAGCCCAGCCGACTACTAGAGCCATATCAGGGCTAACACCACGTCAAAAACAGTAACCAGGTTAAGATAAAAGACAACAATTAAAAACCATGCTCACTGTTAAGCCTGGAAAATAGTGAATATGTCCTGGTGCTACAAAAATGAGAATACAGCTTAGTCATGGATTCAGTCTTGTTTCAGTTCACTGGTCAATACAGACTACGTTTCGTTTCGTTTCAAATGAGTGGAGGCTGATCAAGTGTGCGTAAGTGTGACATACGTGAGCAAGATCAGGGTTGTATGTGAGTAGATATGTTGTCAGTTTGGGTCATGTATGTGTTTCAGTGCGAAACAGCCATAAATGCACTGGACTGAAGAGTTTAGGTTTGATTTAGGAGTCACAGTGGTGCATAATGTAAAATGTCAAAAAAGATTTCTAGGATGTTACATACAAATTCTAATAACACTTTGGACCCAAGACGTGGTGTACAGAAGACAACCCTAAATATATTTACTTGAATACACAAGGCTACCAGTTGGGTAACAACATAAAGAGATTCTGCTTTCGGTGTATTTTCAAGCTGGGTGTTTGTATAATACTGCCTGGACTTACAGTCAGACAACAGCGAAATTCCTATTCCTTGTCTCTATTTTCCACCTACACATTCATATTGTTCACAGATCACAATTCCAAAACTATTGAAAACCTGAAACTTGTCTGTTCTTTTGTCAACTGTTGTTCTGTTATATTATTGTACGTCGTTCGTGTATAGCGCTGCTGTCCAAACTTTTAAAATTTTTTCTTAGGATCATTGCACTTAGGGAGGCTACCTTTGTGCTCACCTATTTTTAGCCCCATTTTCTACGCCACCTTATTGGCCACAGAAGCTGGGGCTTTTCTTTTTCTTTTTTAACAATGCGATGAAGATGATGTCGATGATGATGATAATCATGATGTTATGGAGTTCCATCAAGGATTGAGACTACGTGACAGGGCTGTACTCAACGCTTACTATCATAATATATCCTGGCGTCAACCAGGCCCGAGAGATACAGACACCTGCGGTGCTGGTCAGAAGATTTGAGCAACACCCTCAATGACGCATCCGTGAAGTGGATGAGACTCGACTGTGTGGTCCCAGTCTTCCCAATGAGCCCATAGCACGCCCAATTCTGGGTAGGAGCCGGTTAGAGCCGAAAAATCCCACGATGATTTTTGAAGGTACTGATGGGGATACGAACCCACAACCTTCCAGTGTGTAGTCCGTTGTGTTAACCACTACACCCTGGCGACTGGTGCTGCTGTCCAAACTTAATTGGACTCACTGTGCATTACGCATAATGATTGTTCTGGCGGAGAATGGACAACTCAAACTGTGAAGCAAGCTGACCACAACCCACTGTGTTGTTGTACAGTCTGTGTCTTCAGTGTGTGGGAATACTGGGTATTTTACAATTTCCACCAGCCCACCACTGACATGACTTACATGCATTTAACGTCCACATTTTGATACTCTTTTACGCAAAATATAGTGGATGCGTGTTTCTAACTCCACAAGATTGTTCATCAACTAGAATAATACAAAGATTCCTTACAAAGACTGTTATGTAACAGTGAACACTGCGATATCTCAATCCTTGTGAATGCAAAAGACGAAAATTTACTGGCCAATCCAAGGGAATTGATACACTTAACCCAGAATAAAAAAAGAGAGAGAAAAATCACGTGGCCATCTCTTGTGTGGGTGCAACACGATCAGCCTTCATTTCCTCTCGGTGACACAAACTCAAGTGGTCCTGTTAGAGTAAAACGTCCAGCAGATGTGGACAATTTCGTCACGAAAGGGAATTGTGAGCTGGTCCACAATTCAGATGTATGTGTCGCACGCACACGTGCGTGTCTGTTAGTCAGTCAGTCAGCCAGTCAGTCAGTCAGTCACTTGAAGATTAATGTCCTCCACAAATCCTGATTTCAAAATTCACCCCATGCACAGAATGCTTGCTAGTTATGTGAGTATACCGCCTGTGTTAGCGTACAGATGCACAGAAAAAAATAGCATGTGTTTGCTTGTGTGTGTTTTTCTCTCTCTTTCTTTATCATTGCATGTTCTTAGACAAATGGCTTACGTTTAAAAGTTCTTAACCTCTCTGCCTGTAATCGACTCTTTTCATCACAAACTGTAGCCTGTATTGTTGTGACAAACTTTTTTTGTCAAAAAGTCTCTCCATTCGCTAACTTTCAGAAAGTCTTTCTTTGTCCAAATGATGAGACCCCCAGAGTCCGTTGATCTTTAAACTTGTAATGAGTTCTGTTCTAATTTGATGACTAACGTAATGAAATCATAAAAGATGGGAGAGGTGTAGCCTCAATCAGTTCCCCCTGGACAAAATGGTTACCCCAGATTTTAAAAATCTTAAGAATAACTGCATGCACTCTGGCAGTTTGATATGTGCTTCACCCAAATCAGCCAGTAATGATTTGGTAGACACTTTGGGCTTCAAGAAAACCCCTTATGTAGACAGAATCAGAATATATTAGTCATCAGTAATAGATGTGCATAGACTGATAAAACACCTGTGCAAACATTAATCATCTGTAACAAATATAGATTATCATCATCATCATCATGTGGCCTGCCGCATGGCGGTGGCGATCATGGCCCTCCATATGCATCTATCCCTTGTTGCCACAAGCACATCTTCCGCCCTTTCTGTCCTCAGTCACCCTGCAAGTCCGTCCAATATTTTCTCCCTGGGTCTACCCGGTACCCTCTTTCCCTCCAGCTTTCCTGTCGTGACCAGGTGCTCTAATTTCCCTTTCCTCATAAAATGGCCTAGAAATGTTGCCTGTTTTTTTTTCCTAATCTTCCTTATGAATGATCTTCTTGTGTTGCCTCCATCAACACTGTCTCGTTTGTTTTCTTTGCAGTCCATGGAACTCTCAATATTCTTAGTAGAAACCACATCTCGGCTGCCTCAATCTTGTTCTATTCATGGCCAGACAAAACAAGAAAACAGATGCAGACAGACTCTGATAAAACACCAGTGCAAACACTAGTCATCAGTAACAGATGTAGACAGACTCTGATAAAACACCAGTGTAAACACTAGTCATCAGTAACAGATGTAGACAGACTGATAAAACACCAGTACAAACACTAGTCATCAGTAACAGATGTAGACAGACTGATAAAACACCAGTGTAAACACTAGTCATCAGTAACAGATGTAGACAGACCTGATAAAACACCAGTGTAAACACTAGTCATCAGTAACAGATGTAGACAGACTCTGATAAAACACCAGTGTAAACACTAGTCATCAGTAACAGATGTAGACAGACTCTGATAAAACACCAGTGTAAACACTAGTCATCAGTAACAGATGTAGACAGACTCTGATAAAACACCAGTGTAAACACTAGTCATCAGTAACAGATGTAGACAGACTCTGATAAAACACCAGTGTAAACACTAGTCATCAGTAACAGATGTAGACAGACTCTGATAAAACACCAGTGTAAACACTAGTCATCAGTAACAGATGTAGACAGACTCTGATAAAACACAAGTGCAAACACTAGTCATCAGTAACAGATGTAGACAGACTGATAAAACACCAGTGTAAACACTAGTCATCAGTAACAGATGTAGACAGACTGATAAAACACCAGTGTAAACACTAGTCATCAGTAACAGATGTAGACAGACTCTGATAAAACACCAGTGCAAACACTAGTCATCAGTAACAGATGTAGACAGACACTGATAAAACACCAGTGCAAACACTAGTCATCAGTAACAGATGTAGACAGACTCTGATAAAACACCAGTGCAAACACTAGTCATCAGTAACAGATGTAGACAGACTCTGATAAAACACCAGTGTAAACACTAGTCATCAGTAACAGATGTAGACAGACTGATAAAACACCAGTGTAAACACTAGTCATCAGTAACAGATGTAGACAGACTGATAAAACACAAGTGTAAACACTAGTCATCAGTAACAGATGTAGACAGACTCTGATAAAACACCAGTACAAACACTAGTCATCAATAATAGATGTAGACAGACCGATAAAACACCAGTGTAAACACTAGTCATCAGTAACAGATGTAGACAGACTGTGATAAAACACCAGTGTAAACACTAGTCATCAGTAACAGATGTAGACAGACTGATAAAACACCAGTACAAACACTAGTCATCAGTAACAGATGTAGACAGACTGATAAAACACCAGTACAAACACTAGTCATCAGTAACAGATGTAGACAGACCGATAAAACACAAGTGCAAACACTAGTCATCAGTAATAGATGTAGACAGACTGATAAAACACCAGTGTAAACACTAGTCATCAGTAATAGATGTAGACAGACTCTGATAAAACACAAGTGTAAACACTAGTCATCAGTAACAGATGAAGACAGACTCTGATAAAACACCAGTACAAACACTAGTCATCAGTAACAGATGTAGACAGACTCTGATAAAACACCAGTGTAAACACTAGTCATCAGTAACAGATGTAGACAGACTCTGATAAAACAGCAGTACAA
>JAPXFY010000321.1:15000-17500 GCA_030674185.1 Monoplex corrugatus
CCTCTTTTCTGTCATTCTCTTTGTTTCTGCCTTGTTCCTTTGCTGTCTGTCATTTCTTCCTGTCATTTTCTGCCTTGCTGGTCCTTTCATCTGTATGTATTCGATAAAATCTGTCATGCTTTTCTTAGGATTGATAATTGGGTACATGTATTAAGTTCATTTTTGGCTCTAGGGAGGGTTGACTATGCGGAAGCAATTTTAGGTAATTTATGCCCGTTTTATATATGTTTTGGTGTCTTTGGGTATTCATAAAATTTGTATTCAGGTGTGATTTTTAAATCCCCTGTGCGATAAATTGGACGGAGTGGTCAACGCCAGAGGCATGTACTTAGATTATGTGCACGAATGCATTGGTATGTGTGCTTAATTTTCTTTTTTTTTCTGTTGAAGTTTTGTATGTTTTGAAGCGGTTATAGCCCTGATATGGCTCTACGCAGTCGGCTGGGCTTTAAACAACAATCACAATCACAATAGGCTCGTTGGGAATATGATTAGGATCACAGAATATAGTCCCACCCACTTCACTGATGCGTCACAGTTTTTGACCAACAAAGAAGAAGATCGGGAGTATGGCTTGATCATTCTGTTGTTTGTGTGTACCGGTCGAACAGGTCATCAGCTGAATGGCATGGTATCAAGGTTACAGGAAAAAAGAAAACCTTCGCAAGCCTCCAAACGATGGAAATCAAGAACTCTTTCAAAGATCAACGGCGAAAGAAATGGCCTCTTCTGCTGGTCTGACAATCCACTTTCACGTGGAAGGTGAGCATAGCAGGAGAGGAGGGAGAGGAGGGAGAGGAGGGAGAGGAGGGAGAGGAAGGGAGAGGAGGGAGAGGGAGGAAAGGAGAGGAGGGAAAGGGAGGGAAAGGGAGGGAGATGGAGGGAGGGGAGGGAGAGGAGGCAGAGCAGGGAGAGGAGGGAGAGAAGGAAGAGCAGGGAGAGGGAGGTACAGGAGGGAGAGGAGAGAGGAGTGAGAGCAGGGAGAGGAGGAAGAGCATGGAGAGGAGGGAGAGCAGGGAGAAGAGGAAGAGCAGGGAGTGCAAGAGAGGAGGGAAAAGCAGGGAGAGCAGGGAAAGAGGGAGAGCAGGGAGAGGGAGAGCAGGGAGATCAGGGAGAGGAGGAAGAGCAGGGAGAGGAGGAAGAGCAGGGAGAGAGGGAGAGGAGGAGAGCAGGAGTGCAAGGAGAGAGCAGGGAAAGAGGGAGAGCAGGGAGAGGGGAGAGCAGGGAGATCAGGGAAGAGAGGAGAGCAGGAGAGGAGGAAAAGCAGGAGGAGGGAAGAGAGGAGAGCGGAGGGAGAGGAGGAAGACAGGGAGATCAGGGAGAGGAGAGCAGGGAGATCAGGGAGAGGAGGAAGAGCAGGGAGAGGAGGGAGAGGAGGAAGAAGCAGGGAGAGCAGGGAGAGGGAGAGCAGGGAGATCAGGGAGAGGAGGAGATCAGGGAGAGGAGGAAGAGCAGGGAGAGGAGGGAGAGAGAAAGGAGAGAGGAGGAAGAGGAGAGCAGGGAGAGGGAGAGCAGGGAGATCAGGGAGAGGAGGAAGAGCAGGGAGAGGAGGAGAGGAGGAAGAGCAGGGAGAGGAGGAAGAAGTCAGGGAGATCAGGGAGAGGAGGAAGAGCAGGAGAGGAGGAGAGCAGGGAGAGAGGGAGGAGGAAGAGCAGAGAGAGGAGGAGAGGAGGAAGAGCAGGGAGAGGGAGGAAGAGCAGGGAGGGGAGGAAGAGCAGGAGGGGGAAGAGCAGAGAGAGGAGGGAGAGGAGGAAGATCAGGGAAGATCAGGGAGAGGAGGAAGAGCAGGGAGAGGAGGAAGAGCAGGGAGATCGGGAGAGGAGGAAGAGCAGAGAGAGGAGGGAGAGGAGGAAGAGCAGGGAGAGGAGGGATAGGAGGAAGAGCAGGGAGATCAGGGAGAGGAGGAAGAGCAGGAGAGGAGGGAGAGGAGGAAGAGCAGAGAGAGCAAGGAGAGGAGGAAGAGCAGGGAGAGGAGGAAGAGCAGGGAGAGGAGGGAAGAGGAGGACAGAGCAGGAGAGCAAGGAGAGGAGAGGAGGAAGGCAGGGAGAGGGAGGGATAGGAGGAAGAGCAGGGAGAGGAGAGAAGAGCAGGGAGAGGAGGGAGGAGGAGGAAGAGCAGAGAGAGCAAGGAGAGGAGGAAGAGCAGGGAGAGGAGGAAGAGCAGGGAGAGGAGGGAGAGGAGGAAGAGCAGAGAGAGCAAGGAGAGGAGGAAGAGCAGGGAGAGGAGGGATAGGAGGAAGAGCAGGGAGATCAGGGAGAGGAGGAAGAGCAGGGAGAGGAGGGAGAGGAGGAAGAGCAGGGAGATCAGGGAGAGGAGGAAGAGCAGGGAGAGGAGGGAGAGGAGGAAGAGCAGGGAGAGGAGGAAGAGCAGGGAGAGGAGGGATAGGAGGAAGAGCAGGGAGATCAGGGAGAGGAGGAAGAGCAGGGAGAGGAGGGAGAGGAGGAAGAGCAGGGAGATCAGGGAGAGGAGGAAGAGCAGGGAGAGGAGGGAGAGGAGGAAG
>JAPXFY010000321.1:32500-42500 GCA_030674185.1 Monoplex corrugatus
ACGGCGACTGGTTACTTCATTGGTTTTAATTAATGTACTTCTGTTTCATGCTTGTTATACGTGTAGAGTCATCATCATCATGTGCATTGCCGCATGGCGTTGGCGATCATGGCCCTCCATACGAATTTATTCCTACTCGCTGCAAATACATCTCCCACCCTCTCTGTCCTCAACAATTCTACAAGTCCGTCCAATATTGTCTCCCTAAGTCTATCTGGTGCTCTTTTTCCTTCCAGCTTTCCTGTTGTGACTAGGTGCTCTAATTTCTCTTGCCTTATAAAATGATGTGTGTAAAGTAGAAAGGTTTAACTTAAGAGAGGCCAAGTGTTACTCTGTACTACAATTCTGGAGTAATACAGTGTTTCAGTAAACTCCATCTTTCGCGTGTAGATTCTACATGTAAAATAGCAAAGACAAGCTGTTATAAAGTGTTTCAATGCATTTCACTGTGGGTGGGTGTGTGTCTTTTATATTGATGTTCTATGTGTACATTACTATGGACTAGCTGTAATCTAAGTCATGTGGGACCTAATGCTACTATCATTAGATACTAAAATGCTTTGATGTATTTCACATTATATATATATGTATAATGTATATATATATATACATACACACATACATATATATACATACACACACACACATACACACACTCATACACACACTCATACACACACACAGACAGACAGAGACATACAGAGAGAGACATACAGAGAGACAGACAGAGACAGACAGGGGAGAGAGAGAGAGAGAGGGAGAGAGAGAGACAGACAGACAGAGAGAATGAGAGACAGACAGAGACAGACAGAGAGACAGACAGAGAGACAGGGAGAGAGCGAGAGAGAGAAAGAGAGAGAGAGAGACAGAGACAGACAGAGACACAGACAGACAGACAGACAGACAGAGAGAGAGAGAGAGACAGAGACAGACAGACACAGACAGACAGACACAGACAGAGAGAGAGAGAGGCATACATACAGACATAGAGTAGCTGTTGATGTGTATATGTAGGTTACAATCTGTCATTTGAATACCAGCACTGTGCTAGCAATACTTGTCATTAACTACCATAGAAACCAACATTCTGAAACTGAAACAACATAAAAAAAAGGGTTCGCATCTGGGTACAACCACTGAAACTACCCCAGCTTTAGACATTGCAGTGAAGAGTCTGACAAACAGTTTCAAAATCCAAACAGCAGTTGCTTCGTTTCTAGGTTAGAGAATGGAAACCCACTCGCCCAGACCCACCCACACATCCATTCACATGTACATACAATCTTCATTCATGTAACACTTTTCACACGAGATTTGTACGTGGACACAGTGTCACATCAAATATGCATTGCTCATATGCTGTGACCGAATTCTGACAAGTGCGTGTGTGCGTGCGTGCGTGTGTGTGTGTGTGTGTACGTGTGTGCGTGCGTGCGTGCGTGTGTGTATGTGCGTGTGTGTGTGTCTGTTTCAGCGCTTAGATTTGATTTTATCAAGATTTTGCCCTATATAAATAAAATATTGTATTGTATTGTATTGTGTGTGTGTGTGTGTGTGTGTGTGTGTGTGTGTGTGTGTGTGTGTGTGTGTGTGTGTGTGTGTGACTCTGTGTGTGTGTGACTCTGTGTGTGTGTGTGTGTGTGCCTGTGCGTGTGTGCGTGTGTGTGTACGCGCGTACGCCCCCGCGCTTGTGTCAGGCACGTACGTGAACATACTTCTCTTGTGCTTTGATTGCTTTAAACAAGTTGCGATTCAACATTTTCAGCAACTGCCAACACGTTTAAACTTTGCACAACACTCACTCGTGACGGTACCATGGAAACTTGCAGCAACTCTGGTTTTGCACACAAGGGATTGTGAATGGATACTATGTGGGAGTACCCAACACAGACTGTGACTATGTGAACAAAAGACTGTGAATGGGTACTATGTGGGAGTACCCAACACAAACTGTGGCTATGTACACTAGGGACTGTGAATGGGTACTATGTGGGAGTACCCAACACAAACCGTGGCTATATGAACAAAGGACTGTGATTGGGTACTATGTGGGAGTACCCAACGCAAACTGTGGCTATATGAACAAAGGACTGTGAATGGGTACTATGTAGGAGTGCCCAACGCAAACTGTTGATATGAAATACCAAAGAAATAAGAGGGAAGCATGGAGAATTTTTATAATATTAATCAAAGGACATAACTCTATACAACATGGGAGATAATTCTCAAGAGTTATGTCCTTTGATTAATAATGTTGATATGTAAATAAGGGACTATAATGAGCACTATGTGGGAGTGCCCAAGGCAAGCTGTGGCTATGTAAACAAGAAATTGTAAATGGGCACTATGTGGGAGTACAAAGAAAGTGTAAACAGGCACTATGTGGGAGTACAAAGGGACTGTGAATAGGCACTATGTGAGAGTACAAAGGGACTGTGAATAGGCACTATGTGAGAGTACAAAGGGACTGTGAATAGGCACTATGTGAGAGTACAAAGGGACTGTGAATAGGCACTATGTGAGAGTACAAAGGGACCATGAATAGGCACTATGTGAGAGTACAAAGGGACTGTGAATAGTCACTATGTGAGAGTACAAAGGGACCATGAATAGGCACTATGTGAGAGTACAAAGGGACTGTGAATAGGCACTAGGTGAGAGTACAAAGGGACTGTGAATAGGCACTATGTGAGAGTACAAAGGGACCATGAATAGGCACTATGTGAGAGTACAAAGGGACTGTGAATAGGCACTATGTGAGAGTACAAAGGGACCATGAATAGGCACTATGTGAGAGTACAAAGGGACCATGAATAGGCACTATGTGAGAGTACAAAAGGACTGTGAATGGGCACTGCCTTGGCTTCTGTGGACAATTTCTTGAATATTAAGGCCAATGCTGTTGGTTATGTTCTCGATGTATGAGATTGGAGGTCTGCCTTTCTTCCTTTTTGCCGCTGTTTTGCCTTGAAAGATGGTTGCCATGAGGTCCGTGTTCTTGCTGCGTGACACATGGCCAATGTATTTTAGTCTTTTCTTGTTGATGTCTGCTAGTAGTTTTCTGGTGGTGTCAAGTTCTTCCAGGACACTTTCATTAGTTCTTCTATCTGTGCATTTGACACGGAGTAGTCTCTGATAAAACCACATCTCTACTGCCTCAGTTTTTCTGGGTCCAGGATTCGCAGACATAAATCATGACTGGCCAGATCAAACATTTTTTTCTTCTAAATTTCAGGCCATTTGGTATGCCTCTGTCTTTCCAGATGTTTTTGAGTTGGACCATTTTTTGCTTTGCCACTCCAATTCTTATCATGATATCTTTGGAGCAGGTTCCATCATCAGTTTTTACAGAGCCAAGATTTTTGGAATCCTTAACATTTTCTAAAAGAACTATGTATAATTAAGGTGTAACGATTGTCTTCAGTGTCTTTGCCTTTGATATGTAGCACTTTTGTTTTCTTGGCGTTCAAGTCTGGACTAGCCATTTTGCCTGCTGCATCCACCCTGTATAGAATTCTTTTTATGCTGGTAATGTTGTCTGCTAACAGCGCAGTATCATCGGCATAGGTGTGTAAGATTTGTTCCTCCCATCTTTATGTCCATGCCTTCTGTATCAACATCTCTCATGAGATGTGGGAGTACCCAACACAGACTGTGGGTATGTAAAACAACGGACTGTGAATAGGCATTATGTGGGAGTACCCAAGACACCCAGAACACGCGCGTGCGCGCGCATTTGGTGTGTGTGTGTGTGTGTGTTTGTGTGTGTGTGTGTGTGTGTGTGTCTGCGCGCTCGAGTTAATGCGCCCGTGTTTTTATGCGCGCACGTGTGTGTGTGTGTGTGTGTCTGCGCGCTCGCGTTTGTGCGCCCGTGTGTTTGTGCGCGCACGTGTGTGTGTGTGTGTGTGTGTGTGTGTGTGTGTATGTGTGTGTGTCTGCGCGCCAGCGTTTGTGCGCCCGTGTGTTTGTGCGCGCACGTGTGTGTGTGTGTATGTGTGTGTGTGTGTTTGTTTGTGTGTCTGCGCGCGCCCGCGTTTGTAAGCCCGTGTGTTTGTGCTCGCACGTGTGTATGTGTGTGTGTGTGTGAATGTGTGTATATGTGTGTATATGTGTGTGTGTGTTTGTGTGTGTGTATGAATGTGTGTGTATATGTGTGTGTGCGTGTGTGTGTGCGTGCGTGTGTGTATGTATGTGTGTCTGTATATACACATATGTATATATGTATGTATAGATAGATAGATAGATAGATAGATAGATAGATAGATAGAAAGATAGATAGATAGATAGATAGATAGATAGATAGATAGATAGATAGATAGATAGATAGATAGACAGATATGTGTGTATGTACGTGTGTGTGTGTATGTGCGTGCAACGCGCGCTCGCATGTTTGTGTTTGTACACATATGACTGAACGTGTGTGTGTGTTCATGGATGGAACGAGCAATGCACAGGCTGATCAAACCATGCGTGTGTGTGTGCACACTTTGCTGTGTGGATACGTGTTACTACGCACACACTTCCATATCCATGATGGACCACAGGATCAAAGGCTGCATGTTTGTTGTGGCCACTGATGAACAGAAGGATGGGAGAATAAATCACTTGTGATCTGCATTGCAAATCAAATGCAATGTAGAAATAAAACCCTAAAGGCCAGCGTTTTACTTGTGTTAACCAACAACGGAGCAATTTACTTTTGATTTGTGAACAATATTTGTAGAACATGATTAATACTGAACTGATTTCTCTCTCTCTCATTCTCTCTGTCTCTGTCTGTCTGTGTGTCTGTCTCTCCCTCTCTTTTCTCCGTCTCTCTCCCTCCCTCTCCACTTGTCTCTCCCTTTCTCTTCTCCTTTCTCTATGTTTGTTTCTTTCTCTCTTTCTCTCTCTCTTTCTTTCTTTCTTTCTCTCTCTGTCTTTCTCTCTCTCTCTCTCCTCACCTGTGCCTGCCTGCCTGTCTGCCTGTCTGTCTCTTTTCCCCTGTGCCTGACTGTCTGCCTGCCTGCCTGCCTGCCTGTCTGTCTGTCTGTCTGTCTGTCCGTCTCTGTCTCTGTCTCTCTCTCTCCTCTCTTGGTTTCTTTAATGATTGATAAAATTTCCTTGAAATATTAATTCATCAATTTTTTCCCAGTTTTCTTCTTTTTCTACTGATATAGGGTGATTGGTTTTATTCATAATTAGGTCACACATATCTATCTTGTTATTTATGTTAACAAAAAAGTCATGATAGTAGTGACAGGAAAACTCTTATGTTTTCTTCTCTGTTTCCGTTTTTCTTTTGGTCTGTGCGACTCTCTGTCTGTCTATCTTTCTCTCTCTCAAGTACCCTCTCTACCTCATATTCACGCAAACACTCACTGTCTCTCTATCAAACAGACATAGGCAGATAGATAGACACACAGACAGGCACACAGACACACAGACAGTTAGCTGTTGGAAATGTACGTTTGAACTGTCACTGCCTCTCTCTGTCTGTCTTTCTTTCTCTCTCTCTCACATACTCTCTCTACCATATAATCACACAAACACTCACTTTCTCTCTATCACACAGACATAGGCAGACAGACAGACACACAGACAGACAGACAGACAGACAGACAAGACACACAGACAGCTGTTGGAAATGTAGGCTTGAACAGTCACTGCCTCTCTCTGTCTTTCTTTCTCTCTCTCACATACTCTCTCTACCTCGTATTCACGCAAACACTCACTGTCTCTCTATCACACAGACATAGGCAGATAGACAGACACACAGACAGACACACAGACAGACACACAGACAGACAGACAGACACACAGACAGACACACAGAGAGATAGCTGTTGGAAATGTACGTTTGAACCGTCACTACCTCTTTCTGTCTGTCTTTCTTTCTCTCAATTACTCTCTCTCTCTCTACCTCATATTCACGCAAACACTCGCTGTCTTTCTATCACACAGACATAGGCAGATAGACAGACACACAGACAGACACATAGACAGACACACAGACAGACACATAGACAGACACACAGACAGACACACAGACAAACACACAGACACATAGAGACAGACAGACACAGACAGGCAGACACACAGACAGACAGACACAGACAGACACACAGACAGACACATAGACAGACACACAGACAGACACATAGACAGACACACAGACAGACACACAGACAGACACACAGACAGACACACAGACAGACACACAGATCGATAGCTGTTGGAAATGTACGTTTGAACCGTCACTACCTCTTTCTGTCTGTCTTTTTTTCTCTCTCTCTCACATACTCTCTCTACCACATATTCACACAAACACTTATTGTCTCTCTATCACACAGACATAGGCAGACAGACAGACACACAGACAGACACACAGACAGACAGCTGTTGGAAATGTAGGTTTGAACTGTCGTTGCCTCTCTCTGTTTGTCTCTTATACTGAAATGCACGCGCGCACACACTAAAACACAGGCATAATCATAATGAGAGCACACGGAGGCAGACTTACATATAATAATAATTTTAATTACAATATTTATATAGCGCAAAATCTTGATAAAATCAAATCTAAGCGCTGAAACACACACACACGCACGCACGCACACACACGCACGCACGCACGCACACACACACACACACAACACACACACACACACACACACACACACACACACACACACACACACACACACACACACACGGCTATAAATGGGGAGAAAGAATAAAAACAATGGAAAATTATAGAGAGTATATTATGTACACATGCACCCTCCCCACTCTACACACACACACATGCAAACAATGGGAACTTCAAATCACAGAAGTAGCGAAAGCATTTATTTGTGAGTGTGTGTGTGTGTGTGTGTGTGTGTGTGTGTGTGTGTGTGTGTGTGTATGTGTGTGTGTATGTGTGTGTGTGCGTGCGCGCGCGCGCGCGCGTGTGTGTATGTGTGCTTGTGTGCTTGTGTGTGTATGTCTGTGTGTGTGCGGGCGCGCGCGCGTGTGTGTATAGTATGTGCGCGCACGCATGGACGTGTGCGCGCGCGTATGTTTTTGTGTGTGTGTGCGCGCGTATGTGTGTATGTGCATGTGCTCGTGTGTGTATGTCTGTGTGTGTGCGGTTGTGTGTATGTGCGGGCGCGTGCGCGTGTGTGTATAGTGTGTGTGCGCACGCATGGATGTGTGCACACACGTATGTTTTTGTGTGTGTGCGTGTGTGTGTGTGCGTGTGTGTGTGCGTGTGTGTGTATGTGTGTGTATGTGTGTGTGTGTGTGTGTGTGTGTGTGTGTGTGTGTGTGTATGTGAGCACGCGCGAGTATACGACTCTGCGTGTGAGTTTGTGTGCGCGCGCGTGTGTGTGTGTGTGTGTGTGTGTGTGTGTGTGTGTGTGTGTGTGTGTGTGAGAGAGAGAGAGAGAGAGAGAGAGAGAGAGAGAGAGAGAGAGAGAGAGAGAGAGAGAGAGAATGAGTGTGTGAGTGAGTGAGTCCGTGTGGGGTACGAATCCCGGGGTGCGCTACATTAAAACTGGCTGTGCTATCTTACCATCATTGTTGTTCTGGTTTGTGTCTGTGTGTTTATGTGTATCTGTGAGTGTGTGTGTATGTATGTGTGTGTGTGTGTGTGTGTGTGTGTGTGTGTGTGTGTGTGTAGACGTGTGCGTGCGTGCGTGCGTGCATGCGTGTGTGTATATATATATGTGTGTGTGTGCGCGTGTGTGTGTGTGCGTGCGCGCGCGCGCGCGTGTGTATATGTGTCTGTCTGTCTATACAGACAAAAGCTCCAGACAAATCGCCTCCTTCCTGTTCACGTTCGCGTTATGAACGAGGTACTTAACCCTCCCCCATCCCCTACCCCCATCCCCCACCCTGTTCCTTTTCCTCTTTTATCTTCTCTTTTCTGTTTATCTTTTCCTCTGTCCTTCATTTCTTTTTAGTAAAGCTGGGCAGTCGAGCAAACAGAATTCCACGAAGACAACTAGGAAAACGAACGAAGAAAAAAAAAAAAAAAAAAAAGACAGAAAAAAAAGAAGAGAAAAGGAAAGAAAGAAAGGTGTACAAGAATAAGAATAAGTGTGAGAAATAAGCGATGTTTATTATTTTTTTCTCATCCTAAGTTTATGTACAGAAACACTGCCCACAGGAAAAAAGACGTGCACGTCAACCTACTGCTTAAAATCTAAAAGATGGTACGATTGTTATGGAAAAAGACAAAATAGTAGATTGGGAGGGTACATTTTAAAGACTTTTTTGACGATGACAGAAAGGAAGAAGACATTATAAGAAAGAACATTGAAGGATTACCTATAATGAAAGATGAAGTTAGAGCACTCACTGACTCACTGACTTACGCACTTACTCACTCACACACTCACTCACCCACTCACCCCAAAATCAACCACTCACTCACTCAATCAACCAACCAACCAACCAATTTTTGTTTCCAAAGATAGTAACAAATAAGCATTATACGTGTTTTCCCTTGCAACCATTATCCCACATGGTTTGGTTTGGTTTGGTTTGGTTTGGTATATACATATATACATACATACATACACAGAGAGAGGAGGGGGAGAGAGAGAGAGAGAGAGAGAGAGAGAGAGAGAGAGAGAGAGAGAGAGAGAGAGAGAGAGAGAGAGAGAGATTGATGATGATGATGAATATGATGAATATACAAAACTATGTAAATGATTTAAAAATGGACAAGGAGGAGGAGGGGAGGAGAAGAAGAAGAAGAAGAAGAAGAAGAAGAAGAAGAAGAAGAAGAAGAAGAAGAAGAAGAAGAAGAAGAAGAAGAAGAAGAAGAAGAAGAAGAAGAAGAAGAAGAAGAAGAAGAAGAAGAAGAAGAAGAAGAAGAAGAAGAAGAAGAAGAAGAAGAAGAAAAAGGAATACCCTGGCACACCACATTAAAACCAAAGAAAGAAAGATAGACGAAAGAAAGAAACAATAACGAAAGAAAAAATAAAGAAGAAAGGACAGAAAAAGAAAGAAAGAAAGAAAGAAGGAAAAAACAAAAGAAATAAAAAAAGCCACAAGAGGAAACAAAACAGAACAAAACAAGAGAAAACAAAACAAAACAAAACAAACAAGCCAAGCAAATGAACCAAAAGCACAACGGCAAAAGACAAGATAGATGAAAAGAACGAGAGTGGGAGAAGAACTAGAAGAAGAAGAAGAAAAAAAATACCGTCAAAATGAAAAGTTGAAGAGGAAAAGAAGCAGAAGGGAAAGAAGAAGAAGAAACAAACATGAAAGATGGTGATGAAAACGAAGAAGAAACTCAAAACATGAGGAAAAAGAAACCCTCACACCACAAAAAAATTAAACGAGCAACATCTTAAAACAGAGAAGGAGACAAGAGAGACAGGTCAAGTGATCACAGTCTTAAGAAGAATCAAATGAACAAGAGACAAAATGTTCAAACACGACGTAAAAAGCAAACAAACAAACAAACAAACAAACAACATTAGTGAAGGAAGGAAACACGCCAACGCACAGGAAATGATAATGAAAAGGAAAAGCTTTCTATCAATCAATCAATCAATCAATCTATCTATCTATCTATCTATCTATCTATCTATCTATCTATCTATCTATCTATCTATCTATCTATCTACCTACCTACCTATCTTTCTATCTATCTATCTGTCTGCCTGTATGTCTATCTATCTATCTATCTATTTATCTATCTATCTATCTATCTATCTATCTATCTATCTATCTATCTATCTATCTATCTATCTGTCTGTCCGTCTATCTATCTATCTGCCTACCTATCTAGCCACCTACCTACCTATCGATTTGCCTATGTATGTATGTATGTATGTATATGTCTGTCTGTCTGTCTATCTGTCTATCTATCTATCTATCTATCTATCTATCTATCTATCTATCTATCTATCTGTGTGTCTGTCTCTCTATCCATCCATCCATCCATCTATATATCTATCTATCTGTCTATCTATCTATCTATCTATCTATCTATCTATCTATCTATCTATCTATTTGT
>JAPXFY010000321.1:47500-52500 GCA_030674185.1 Monoplex corrugatus
TACGCGCTCGACCAAAATCTGCTACAGTTTATCTGACGGACTTCCCAAAGCTGCGCAAAACCTTATGCGCTTGCATGGTCTTGACACGGGGAAGGGGGAAGAGAGGACCTATGAAATATTAAGCCGACATCACCAGAACGATGGACACATCTAAGATGGGCAGCGAACATGCCAGTTGTTAATGTTGCAGGCTAGGATTGAACTCAAGATATTAGATCTTGATTCCACGGCTCTGCCACCTAGCCCGTATAAATGAAACTGAAACTGACTGAAAGCGGTCAGACAGGTATAATAAATACCACAAAAGGACACTAATAATTATAATGATAATTAATGATAATTACAATATTTATACAGCGCAAAATCTTGATAGAAATCAAATCTAAGCGCTGAACATACACATACGTACACATGCACACACACACACAGACCCATGGCTATAAATGGGGAAAAAGAAGAAAAGCAATGGAAAATTATAGAAAACATATTATATACAAATATAAATGACAATGTGATTCCACACCGAGTGGAGACAGGCTGCAGTGGGGGTTGAGTGAGGTCAGGAATTTATGCAGAGGAGAAAAGGTGAGTTTTGAGGACGAACTTAAAGGAGACAAAAGTAGGTTGCTGACGGACTGAGAGAGGAAGTTTGTTCCAGGAAAGTGGACCAGAAACAGAGAAGGCTCGTGGACCATAGGTATTGAGCTTAGTGCATGGAAAGCGAAAAGTCAGAGGATCGCAGGCAGAGCGGAGGGTACGTGAGGGAACATAGATCTCAAGTAGGCTTGACAGGTAATTTGGAGCTGTGTTATACACTGCAGTGGATTCCAAATGTCCACTTCAGTTGTAAGAGGACGACTGTGTGGTCAAATGTGTCAAAGACAGCAGAAAGATCTAATGAATAAGTACTGAAATTCGGCCACAGTCAGCGAAAATAACAAAATGTTCATAATGTGAATGAGAGCAATTTCTGTGCTGTGGTAAGAACAACAATCATCATCATTAAGTGCCCTGCCACATGGCGTTGGCGATCATGGCCCTCCACATGCATCTATCCCTTGTTGCCGCAAGCACATCTCTGTCTTCAGCCACTCTGCAAGTCCGTCCAATATTTTTTTCCCTAAGTCTACCTCGTGCTCTCTTTCCCTCCAGCTTTCCTGTTGTGACCAGGTGCTCTAATTCCCTTTTCCTCATAAAATGGCCTATAAATGTTGCCTGTCTTTTCCTGATCATCCTTATGAATGATCATTTTGTGTCTGCCTCCATCAAGACTGTCTCGTGTGTTTTCTTTGCTGTCCATGGAACTCTCATTATTCTTCTTAGAAACCTGATCTTGGCTGAACTAAAAGGACGGTAAAGATTGCTGGCCGAGAGATGATCATTCAACCGTTTTAAAACCACTTTCTCAAGCAGCTTGGAAAGGAATGGCAGGTTGGAGACAAGACGATAGATTTGAGAGCGCTAGGATCGAGGTTATTCTTTTTCAACAGACGTCGAGCAATGGCTGGTTTGAGAGACAATGAGACAGATCCAGCGAGAAGAGAAGTGTTGATTATATGCATTATCAATAGAAGAAGCTAGGGATAGGAGAGAGCCAGGTGTGGGGACAAGTTCACAGGGTTTGAATGACATTTCTTTCAGGATGCTGATAATCAGAGTGTTTCAGGAACTGGTTGAAATACAGTGTGTAGGAAGCCTGTGAATAGTGGATCAGGAAGAGACAGAAGAAACAGGTTTTATCTAGCTTGGCTCGAAGATCGTTAACTTTGGAAGAGAAAGAAAAGCCTCTGGGAGATCTGGAGGACTGATGTTAGAGGGAAGTGGAGTTGACTTAACAGTACCCAAAAGATGAGACATCATAGAGAACAAGCGTTTTGTCAATGTTGTAGATTCAAGGACCGCGGTCGAATAATAGTCAGTTTTAGCTTTCAAGATCATTTTCGTAAGTCTTTTTGACTTGCTCTCGAAAAACAAACAAACAACAAACAAAACAAACAAACAAACAAACAAACAAACAAACAAACAGTGCATGAACTACAAGTTTACAAGACCATCACCGATGTTTAGAACCTCTAGGCTGAGTTATTCCTGACGATCAACGGTTGCTTGTGGGGCGTGTGTGCGTGTGTGTGTGTGTGTGTGTGTGTGTGTGTGTGTGTGTGTGTGTGTGTGTGTGTGTGTGTGTGTGTGTGTGTGTGTGTGTGTGTGTGTGTGTGTGTGTAAATGTTGTGTGTGTGTGTGTAAATGTTGTGTGTGTGTATGTGTGTGCGTGTGTGTGTGCGCGCGCGCATACACGTGTGAAGTTTTTAATTTCAGGACCTGGCCAGCTCATGGGTTTATGTGCAGGCTTAAGGCTTGTGCCATGATCACTATACACATGGCACCTGTGACGTTAGTGCATATGGAATTCGTTCCGAGTGCGGAGACGTCATCTTGAGAAACTAGAGCTGAAACTGTTTTCACTACTTTCATCATTATTATTGACATTGTTATTGTTATCATTGCCATAATCACCATGGTTATATACATATATGTATATATATATATATATATATATATATGTAAATATACATATATATATATATACATGTATATACATATATATATATACATGTATACATATACATATATGTACATATACATATATATATCCCTCTTCTTTTCATCGTCATCATCATCATCATCATTACAGTGATACTTATTAGCATGGCTACTGGTATTGTTGTTTGTTTGTTACCTCCTGAGAAAACAGAAATTGTTAAAATGGCGCGATTGGCTTGTTTTTGTTCTTTGAGGACCGGCAGAAGCAGCCAGAGTTGTCGATCTTTTTTACCCCGATAAGCCCATTCATTTAATTTCATCACTCTTGGGTGCACTGAAAAATGGGGTGCTGTTTCAGATCAACCGTGTGAACCTTCTTTATCTCTGTCTACTTCTGCCACTCCCGCCTCTCTCTTTATGTGTACGTGTGTGTGTGTGTGTGTGTGTGTGTGTGTGTGTGTGTGTGTGTGTGTTTGTGTGTGTGTGTATGTGTACGTGTGTGTGCGTGTGTGTGTGTGTGTGTGTGTGTGTGTGTGTGTTTGTGTGTGTAAATGTGTGTGTGTGTGTGTGTGTGCGCGTGCGTACATCTGTACGTGTGTATGTCTGTGTGGGCGCTTGTGTGTATGTTTGAGAGTGAATGTATATGTGTGTGAGTGTGTGTGTGTGTGTATGTGTGTGTGTGTATGCATGTGCGAGTGTATGTGTGTGTTTCAATGTGTGTATAGGAGTGTGTCTGTGTGTGTGCGTGTGTGTGTGTGTATGTGGGTAATGTATGTGTATGTCCGTGTGTTTCTGTGTATGTATGTTCGTTCGTTCCTTGATTTAACGTCTTTTCACTATAAGTGAAATTAGACGGAGTATGTATGTATGCGTGCGTGCGTTCGTGCGAGCGTGCTTGCGTGTGTGTGTGCATGCGCGTGCGTGTGTGTGTGTGTGTGTGTGTGTGTGTGTGTGTGTGTGTGTGTGTGTGTGTGTGTGTGTGTGTGACCTAAGTCTGGACTCTGGAGCTTGTTTAACAGGGATTCATCGCACTCAGACAATTCCATGTGAGCTCCATCCAAACTGACCAGCAGTTGTCCGCCACTCACTGAGCCTGCGCCGAACCATATGCGCTGTACAGATCTGGATACGAGAAGGAGGACAACAGAACATGACACATGAAGCACTGACTCCGCTGATATGATAATTATAGTTATAATGATAACATGTCATCATATGCCCTGCCGCATGGCCTTGGCGATCATGGCCCTCCATACGAATCTATCCCTTGTTGCTGCAAGTACGTCTCCCACCCTCTCTGTCCTCAGCCACCCTGCAAGTACGTCCAGTACTTTCTTCCTGGGTCTGCCTATCTATAAGATGCTAAATCGTATTGCATAAATCAAATCAAAACGCATTCTCTCGCCGTGTATTCGAATATTTATTCACACTGGAAATAAAAGCTTTGATTGATTGATTGATTGATTGATTGGATTTGGTTCAGTTTTTACGTCGACAACCACCTCAGATGACATGGCCGACGGGGATAAACATCCCAGGAAAGTGGGGTAAAGGGAACTTATCTAATCCTATACTGACACCACCAGAACAACAATGATGTTAAATGGGACAGTGAGAAGGCCAGTTTTTAAAGTAGCGCACCCCGAGATTCGAACCCACAACCATTAGCGTGTGAATCCGATGCTCAGACCAACTAAGCTACTGAGGCCGGCTACAAAAAACCCCAGCTTATGGAGTATGCAGTACTCATATGTCGAAACAACTGCAAAACTCGTTCTCTCCTTCATAATGTCTCGCATTGACTATTGCAATTCACTCCTGTCTGGTCTTCCTGCCTCCACCATTCACATCCTACAGCGCATTCAAAACAATGCTGCACGCCTTGTACTCAAAAAGAAAAAAGCTGACCACATATCTCCTCTCCTGGCACAACTTCACTAGCTCCCTGTATCAAAGCGCATACAGTACAAACTAGACACCATGTGCTACAAAAGCCTCAATAACGCAGCCCCCGATTACCTGTCAAGCCTACTTGAGATCTATGTTCCCTCACGTACCCTCCGCTCTGCCTCCGATCCTCTGACTTTTCCCTTTTCCACGCACTAAGCTTAATACCTTGTTCCACGAGCCTTCTCTGTTTCCGGTCCACTCTCCTGGAACAAACTTCCTCTCTCAGTCCGTCAGCAACCTCCTTTTGTCTCCTTCAAGTCCGCTCTCAAAACTCACCTTTTCTCCGCTGCATAAAATCCTGACCTCACTCAACCCCCACTGCAGCCTGCCTCCACTCGGTGTGGAATCACATTGTAATACATATTTATATATAAACATGTTTTCTATAATTGTCCATTGCTTTTCTTCTTTTTCCCCATTTATAGCCATGTGTGTATGTGTGTGTGTGTGTGTGTGTGCATACGTGCGTATGTGTATGTTCAGCGCTTAGATTTGAATTTTATCAAGAT
>JAPXFY010000321.1:62500-64504 GCA_030674185.1 Monoplex corrugatus
CTGGAATTGAAAATTAAGTACACATATCAATGCATTCGCACACATAATGCAAGGGGATGTCCCTGACGTTGATAATTCCACCAAGTTTATCACTAAGGAATCAAAAAAGAAACTTGAATACAATTTAAAACATATCCAACACAGCAAAACATATATGAAATTGGCTTTAATTACCTAAAATTGCTTTTGCATGTCATAAAGCCCAACTTTCAGTTAATGCGTTAATGCATGTACATGTACTTGGTAATCAATCCTAAGAGAAAGTACGTAAGACTTTATAGAACACACACAGGTGAATAGACCATCAAGACAGAAAATGACAGGAAGAAATGACAGAAAGCAAAAGAGGAAAGAAGAAACAATGAGAGTGTGACAGAACAGAGTAAATTTCCTGTAATGTTCTGTCTGTTTTCCTTTCTTTCTATAGCAGAGAATCGAGTGAAGTGTCTCAAATTTGCGAAAAAGACGGTATTGGGACACCTGTCTGTCTTTCCAACTTTTTTCTTTCTTTTTGTGTGTGTGTCTTTCATTGGCTTCCTTTTCCACATCACGAGAATGGCTGCCTTCATTGCATTACAGCGATGGCTTCCAAATCAAACTGACTGGGGACAGACACAGTGAATGAACGAGCAAACCTGTGTTGCATAAGATGGGGACCTGACAAGACTCAGGAGTTTTGTCTAAGCAACTCCTGCCTCCCATACTGTGACTGTTCCTGAATAGTGCTGTTTTTCCATACTTACGGGAAACCACGAGCATTACACAAAATCACTGAGCATTACGCATCATAAACTGGGGCAGAAACACAAAATTTACCGAGCATTACACATAATCACTGAGTATTACACATCATCACGAGAAATTGCACATAATCATGAGCATTACACTAATCACTGAGCTTCACAATAATCCCCGAGTTATTACACATAATCACTGAGCATTACACATAATCACTGAGAAATTAAAACACATAATCACGAGTTTTTCACTCAAAACGACATTACACTAATCACGGGGAGCTTTTACACATAATCACTGAGCATTACACATAATCACTGACATTACACATAACACTGGGGCCATTACACATAATCACTGAGCATTCCCACATAATCACGGGAGCATTACACTTTAATCACTGAGCATTACACAAAAACCAATAAAACATAATCACGGGAGCATTACACATAATCACTGGCTTTACCCCAAAATCCTGAGCATTACACATAATCACTACACATAATCACTGAGCTTTAAACACATAATCACTGAGAAATTAAATCATAACCCAACTTGTATGGGGAGCACAGACAACTCAACGTTAGGGAAGTTGACAACATTGCACTATGTTTTTTTGAAACAGTCTGTATCTTTGGGGACGTGTAAAACTGGGTGTTTTACTGTTTCCAATATGGCCCAAGTCAGTCACTGACAGGACTGTTGTGGGTGTGGTGTTGTGGGGTTTATGTGTAAAGTGTGGGGTGTGCATGAGTGTGTAAAGAATAAAGTGTGTATCTGTGTGTAGCTGATAGTTTTATGTGTGGGGGTGTGTGTTTTGGGGGTGTGGGGTGTGTGTGTGTGTGTATGTGGTGTGTGTGTGGGGGTGTGTGTGTGTGGTGTGTGTTTGTGTGTGTGTGGGTGTTGTGGGCGTGGGGGTTTTTGTTTTTTTTTTTTGTTTTTAAAATTTTTTTCTTTCTTTTCTTTTTTTGTTGATTTTTTTTTGGATTTGTTATCTTTATTACAGTTTATTTTGTAAATTTCTTCTTTTTTTACTGACTATTATAGTTTGGGTCACCAAATGGTGGGGAAATGACATGTACTTGGGCTTGTTTGTGTCTGCATTTGTCCCTGATGTTTTTTTTTGACGCTTTAAAGGGGTAGGACTTTTGGGTTAGATGACCACCGTAAACTAACACGATGATGATGTTTGGGGATGATGTTGGGTGATGATGATGAGATGATGTTGATGGTGATTTTTTAATGAAAAAGGTGATGATGATGATT